>CM059599.1:232220003-232285003 GCA_030412105.1 Cyclura pinguis | reverse complement strand
ACTCCTACAGTCATAGGTGTCACCTCTTGAAGTGTTCGCTGATGTTCTTGTTTTAAATTATTATGGCTTCTATCTATACTTTTAAGTGGTAAGGTGCTCTGAAAGTCCATGGAGCTAGGATATATGCCTCTTTATGGAACAAACAGGGTAATGCCAAAAACTTTTCAAGGAATCAGATTTTAGTAACCTTAGTATCTGTGCACATACACTTCCAAGTTACTGTTCATTTCAACAACCATTTATACTGCTTATACTTGAAATGTTTGGCTAAATTTGTTGCCATTACTGCATTTTTTAAGGATTAGATGGCCTGCTTACAAGATTGTGAAATCAGTGGGCTTTTGGACAAAGGAGAACATGTAACAAAGACCCCTTGTTAGAAATACGACCCCAATAAATCTTGTGTTTTGTTTTGTTTTTAATTGGCTAAGTAGGCTAAAGTTGGCTGAATAGTGATAGCCAAGCGAATAACATGAGCATCAATTGCAGTTATCTGCTGCCACTGATTTCAAGCAAGGAAAGTTGTGGAACTCCTTCTAATAGACACTTTTTAATGAGCAGATATTGCAGGAAGCACTGCAAACAATTTTTGTATCCCTTCTCTTCCCCCCTCTAGGCTTTTCAAATGTGACACTTTGTGCAAAAAAGTATGGTCCTGGACTTAATTTACCTTTAATCTTGCATATCAGAAGGGTTTTACCGTGAAATATTTGCACAGGTTGTTCGATATTTTCAAATATATCTAATAGTCTTAACAGCTGGCTGTTGCTCTTGGACACTTGTAAGATGGCACAGCAATCTTTGTTCACTGATCTATTTAGAGTAAAGAAGGATGTTAATTATGGCTTATCCTTTGTAGTGTAACAAGTACTTTTTACTAATCCACCAGTATAAAAAAAAATGGAAAAAAAATCTTCCTCTTGCTTCCCCTCCTCCCTTCCTCCTCTTCCATCTAGGAATTCTAGACAGTCAGGGTACTACTGTGTTGGTTGGGCTAAGACTGGTCTGTTAGCTAAATTAAGCCATTGTGACTCAAAATCCTCCTTTAATAAGGTTCATGCTGTCTACAACTTCATCATTTTCTGCTGAATGATAATTACTTTATTCAATCATGTTCAAGGTTTTAGTGAAAGCTAGCATTGATTGATTAACTTCAATTACCATGCTTACATTTGCATAGATAAAAACTGCTTTTCAATTTGTGAGTGGCACGCCAGTGGAAACCTTGCGCTGATATTTGCATTTCAATGTGAACAGTGAAGAATAAAGGTGGGAGAGAGGTCTGATCAGTGCTAAGCCCTTTCTGCTTCAGTGCTTAAGCTCTCCCCCCTCCCCCCCACAAACACTCTTGTTATGATGTTAGTTTGTTCAAACCAGGGTGAGGGTAACTGGTGCAGCCTCCTGTTTACAAGCACAAATGATTGGGGAATCTGAAAAAGTCGAGACTTTCAACAGAAGCTAGGCTATGCACTGTGCAAATTAAGCCGGCAAAAATTCTCCCGGCTGCTACAACGGATGGGAGGCTTCCTCACCGACACTTTGAAAAGCAGCCTTGTTAGCTATTGATTTAGACTCCAGATTTTGACTTGGCTCTTTCCAGGGAGGTGTCTTGTGACTCAGCAAATTAAGGGGAAAAAAAAAGCCTTGCCCTCAATCTCTGTCTCCCGTTCACCCTCGTGGCACCAAATCGGACATCCTCTGAAGCAAACAGGCATCCTGTCACTTTACTGTTTTCTACAAAGCAATACATAACACAATGTTCTTGTTATTTAACATTTACATTCAGCAAGCTCAAGTATTTCACCTTTGGGTGCATGGTGGAAGCTTTCTTAAGTGCATGCATTTTGATGAATACCTAAAGCAGCAAAGCTGGAGAGGTTTAACTTGTGTGCCTCCTGCATAGAAAGTCCCAGGCTCAAGCCTCTGGTTTTAAGGACTAGGAAAAAAAGAGAGAAGGAGCAGGGGCAGAACAAATGGGAAAATCTCTGCCTTCAAGATGGGGCCAGTCATGGCAAACAATGCTATGATAAAAAGACAATAGACTTAAGTACGTTTATGTACGCCACTGGCCCATTGGATGCGTCAAGGTATTTCTTAGTAGCCATAGCATGGAACTGCAAATAATAAGGAACATGGGAGGAGCATAGAGATGCCACGGAGAGCAGGAGGTTGTATCACCTTTCACAGAACACCTTCATAATAGTTTTCTTGATTTGGCTTTAAACCATTACACTGTGTGTTTTCCCACCCTGTTCCGCAACTGTTGGTGCTATTGAAAGAAGTGGGGAAATGCCCCACATAATGGCATTGGGCACAGACTAAATTTTCCTACTCACTACAGAGGGAAGACTGGGAGAACTTTATACAGAGTTGCTATTTTTCGCAGCTGCTATCACATTTTTCTTATGTGTAATTCCAGTGGTACAGTTTCAGGAGAGATGAGTCTTTTAGGGGAGCTCATATTTGACCAATGTGCTGGGACTGTTCCTGGTCCCTATTTTGGCATCTCCAAGGATATCAGGAAGTGCTCAGAAAATTTTCTTCTTAAGACTTCAGAGCAGGGAGTAGAAACCATCAGCCTTAGCTAGAATGGCAGGCAGTAAGGGACAATAGGAACTGTAGTTTGATATCTAAAGATCCACTAGTTGCCCACCCATCCTTTAGAGACCCACTGCTGGTCACAGTTCACAGACCTCTGTTAGATGAAACCGTGGATGACAGTAAAATGTCTTACGTGAACTGAGACCCTTGGTCCGTTTAGCTCAGTATTCCTCCCCAGCAAACCTCAGAGACACAGATCACTCTTCCCTTGAAGCTAGCAGGAAAAGGTCTATCTGTGTGAAACTGGCAGTGGGGTGTATGTGTGGGATACTAGAATGGTAGACTGAGAGCAGTTAAAGAGTTGCAGTCTTAAAGAACTGTGTGCTGCTCCCCAGTTGTAGGTTGTGTACCCCTGGTCTCTACTGACAACACAGCAACATTCCTTGGTTTCAAGCAGGAGCACGGCCCATCCCAAATATGACCCTTATAGGCAAAGTATGCACCAAGCTTGATTTGGTGTAAGTCCTGTCACACTTACGATGTATTTGACCATTTAATCATTTAACCATTTAATTGCAATTTAATCATGAAAGTAGCATACATTAGGAGGGAGGAGAAAGAGCA
This sequence comes from Cyclura pinguis, assembly GCA_030412105.1. Lineage (NCBI taxonomy): Eukaryota > Metazoa > Chordata > Lepidosauria > Squamata > Iguanidae > Cyclura > Cyclura pinguis. The sequence continues at coordinate 232,281,838 of CM059599.1, read as the reverse complement.
AGCATGTAGGGAACCAGCAGAATGAAGAAGTAGTATTGGGTCTGAACTACATCAACACTTATGTACATCCCATTAATTCAGCAGGCCGACTTTAACTGGAACTAGCATTTAAATTTAGGTCTCTGGCTCTTGTGGGTTAAAACAGTATTTAGATGCTGTTGTTTGCCACAGCATTTCAAAAGCCCTGTTACTCTTGAAGTTACCAACTTGTAAGTCTGCCAGGGGAGAGCTGAACTGAGTCAAGGCTTGCTAGACAATCTACATCTTTTTCCCATTAAGCTTCATGGCTCTACGCTGACTATTAGTAACCATCCCTGGCATATAAGAGCCACCTATGCCAATGAGGTCACTAATTTTAAACTTACAATATTTATAAGAAGAGATCACCCAGTCATCCTTCTGGATGCAGATCACCAAAAGCCCCAAGAACTAATCCATGGTTTTTAATGTCAGTTCAGAATGGAAATAGGTTCTAGGTATGTGATATTTCTGCACTGCAAAAAGTACTGTGCCAGGAAGAAATTTATATCCTGTATGTTCTGAGTAAAGTCAAATGATGTTCTTCTGTTAGGAATATGAGGAAAGCTTCTGTTTAGTGGTAATAACCATATTACTTAATTCTTGGTTCTCTATAATAATAAATATCATTTTTCTGGGTTGTCTTCTTGTAGGCTTCAGGGAGAAGTTCAGTAGTGTATGGCAGGAATTTCCTAAAAATACAAATAAGGGAAAAAAACTTATTTATAATAAAGTATAGCAAGTAGAGTTTTTAAAGCTCTGCTTTGTTAGAATTTTTCTTTAAAGAGGAATTTTGGAGCAAGGAGAGATATGTTTACACCAATGGCATTTCTCTTTTTATAAGGCTACTGCAATAACACTCCTATGCTCCTTTTAAAAATAAAACTCTGGGGAGTTTAAAGAGCCCTTAGGTGATTCTGAGGAGGCTGAATGTGATAATAAATAATCATTCAAAAAATGACATTTCTTGATAAAACAGAACATGACTTGAGCTTGAAGGAGATAATCATTGTTGGTAGAAAAGAGTTCAAAGCAGTCGCCTGTTCAAGGTGTAGCTGTAAAAATTCCTCACCATGATACAACCTTTCTGAGGTAGGGGGTTGCATGGTGGTGGGATTCTGTGATGGTGATATTATGTGCTCCTGTGAGGCAAGAGGCTATGCTGATGGTAGCAGTGCTGCTAGTAGAGTGGCCAATGTCAGACAGGCTTCTGCTGGGGAGCCAGACTGAATGTGCCAAAGAACTACTGAGCAGCAGCAGCAGCAGTGGGGGTGACACTGGCGGAGGATTTATCCGAGACAACAGCAGCAGCCCCATAGCCAGCTCTTGTTAGTGTTGAGCAAGAAGAAGCATAGTATACTACTCCTGAAGCCTTTTACCTAGAAAACCCTATGATGAGACAGTCCAAAATGAAGCAAGAGACGTGCTAGAAAATGAGACTCCCAGGTCAGAAGGCATTCAGCGAACTACTGGGAAGAGCAGACGACAAGTACAAGTAGTGCTGTGGCTAATGACACAACTGGACTCAAACTGAAAGGTCGTTCAGCTTTTGATGTGCTCAAAGTCCAAAGATGAACAACACATATCGTATTTGCTGGCATATAAGACAAACTTTTTTTCCTAAAAAATACCCTCTGAAAATGAGGTCCATCTTATACACCAGCAAATATGGGTAACATTAAATGCAAACACATTCTTCAAGCAACCAAAGGGATGACTGTATACATGGACATCACCTGATGGTGTGTATAGAAACCATACAGCGTAGACTACATAATTGGAAGAAGAAGATGAAGAATCTCCACTGTCTGCAAAAAGTAGATCAGGAGCAGACTGAGGCACAGACCATGAACTGCTAATATCAAAAATCAGAGAAAAGCTAAAAAAGAACACTAAGAATTTGACCATATATGGAGTGAGAAATGCCAGATATTCAAGCTGGGTTCAGAAGAGGAAGAGGCATAAAGGGATCATATTGCAAACATACGCTGGATAATGGCGCTCACCAAAGAATTCCAGAACAAAATCAGTCTGTGTTTTATATGTTATAGCAAAGCCTTTGGTTGGGTAGATCATAAAAAAGCTATGGATTGCTCTAAAAGAAATGGATGTATCACAACATCTGACTATCCTAATGACTATCTGACTATCCTAACCTGTACTTAGGACAAGAGGCCACAATTAGGACAGAATGTGTAGAAACAGGATGGTTAACAATTGACAAGGGGGTTAGGCAAGGTTGCATTTTATCATCATGTTTAACTTGTATGCTGAATTTACCATATGCAAAGCTAGATTAGACTCTGAGAAAGAAGGTGTGAAGACTAGAAGAAGGAACATCAACAATTTAAGATGTGCAGATGACACCATGTTACTAGCAGTTACTAGCAGAAAATAGCAAAAACTTGAAATGATTACTGGAGATAATCAAGGAAGAAGGCAGGTTTACATTAAGAAAACATTAAGAACATTAAGAAAACAAAAATAACAACCACAGAAGATTTACATAAATTTAAAGTAGACAATGAAAAGACTGAGATAGTTCTATATCTTGGCTCAGTCATTAATCAAATTGGAGAATGTGGTCAAGAAATCATGAGAAGACTTGGACTTAGAAAGGGCAGCAATGAAATAACTAAACAGATCCTGAAGTGTAATGCTATATCATTGAATACCAAAGGTAAGATTGTCATGCCATTGTGTTTCAAATTTCTACATATGATTATGAAAGCTGGATAGTGAAGAAAGCTAACAGGAAGAAAACCAACTTATTTGAAATATGGTACTGGAGAAGAGTTCTACAGATGTTGTGGACTGCCAAAAAAGAATGTTTTGATTTGGCACTGAAAAGAAAGCAAGGTCAGCACCAACTGTATTTCTTTGGGAAGGCATTCCAAAGCCCTTATGGAATGTATTTCTTAGAGATGACTCCCCTAGTAGCTTAGTGTGATACAAGATTGGCTAGTGTTACAATTAGTAGCTTTAGTCCTTTTGGTCAGGACTTGAGCATGATGTGGAGATACATTTCCTCTTGGCCAGTGCTGCAAGGAAGCTGGTGGCTTCCATGTTGGCAAGGCAGTGACTCTTTTTTAAAGTTTCCAAGTCTGAACTTTGAATGAGCTGTCCAAGTTCTAAATCTATTTGGGGGGTATGATTCAACACTTTGGATAGCCCTCTTAAGGTTCATTTTGAAACCCAGAGAAGATTCACAGCCCCACAGACAGGAAAGACCCCAGCTGCCACTGGATTCAAGTATGTTACCATTGTTGTTGTGTGCTTTGAAGTAGTTTCCAGTTTATGGCAAACCTAAGGTTGACCTGTCATGGGGTTTTCTGAGGCTGAGTGTGTGTGACGTGCCCAAGATCACCCAGTAGGTTTCCAAGGTTGAACATGGAATCAAACCCTGGTCTCCATGATTGTAGTCCAGTGCTCAAACCACTACACCACTCTGACTCACATGTTACCATAAAGGAAGAATTAAGGCTAAAATTGTAGCTCATACTCTGGGAAATTTATGAATTATTATTTCATTCTGTCTACATGGATAAATAGAGATTGGTGAGATTAACTAATGCTAATTAGAAGCTGCATTTTAAAAAGGCCCTTCAGAGAGCGAGAGAGAGAAAGAACAAATATAGGCACCTCTAGACTTCTAGACCTTGTAGTTTGGGATAAAGAAATGTGCCATCCTATGTAACATACTCTCACAATGACTATTTCCCAGAGTTCCTGTTGGCATTTTATACAGACTGGCAGGGTGAGCCAACAGAGTGTAGTGGGAGGGAGTGATAAACCCCATAGTGATCAGGGGCACCAAGGGACCCAAAGACAGCAGGATCTGCTGAGAGAAGTATTTGCTGTCCTAGAACTATGCGAGTAAATGAGATAGGCTCCAAAATGTAGAAAAATATTGACAGTAAATCAGAGGCACAGAGAATAGCATATAAAGCGCACTTGTACATAATTAACAGAAAACTGCTCTACCTGGAAAGTGTAAGTAAGTCCAACAGGCTTAAGTTATAATAGGGTAGATTTCAGCTGGAGTTTAGGAAAAACACCATGAAAGTAGTTTGATGGTAGAACCCATTATCTGTGGTTACTGGCATAGTGGAGCTCTGCTTCACAGGGTCAAAATTTTGAGACATTTTATTTATCAGGATCATGTAATCTGCCACCACCAGTGATGTATTTAAGTCTTTTACTCCAAGTCTCAAGTCAAGTCTCTACCTCCAAGTCTCAAGTCAAGTTTCAAGTCCTTGAAGATACTTTCAAGTCGAGTCTCATATCAAGTCTCACGTCTGGAAGCCAACTTTATACCCCACCCAAAATTTCAGAATTATTGGATAGAGTGAAATAAATTCAGTTTTAACAATTTTAAGCAGAATCAGCTCTCCACATTTGCAATTTTGCCATCTGCAGCTTCAGAAGTGGGGAATAGGATCCTTCTTACTCCCTGTTACTGAAGATTCAAAAGCTTTGGAAGGCAAGATCCTTCCTCCTCAAGCTTGTTGCCTAACACATTTGCTGTTCCCCTCTGAGAAATGCACCTGCGCTCTGGGAGTGACTCTTGTCTTCTGCTCTTAGGAAAAGTTTTAAAAAACTCCTCCTATATGCAGTGGGGACAGGCTGCTGAGCAGACCTCAAGCCTGCCTCAAGCCCATTGCCTAGCCCCTTTGCTGTTCCCCTCTGAGAAATGCACCCACACTCTGGGCTTCAGACAGATCATCATGTGACTAGTAAGCAAAAAGAGATGGAGGCGTTGTTCAAAGTTGTGAAATTTTTGGATCAATGCGTTATGTTGCTGAACCAAGGGCATCAAGTCAGTCATTAAAAATATACAAGCGTCGAGTCGAGTCAGTGCATCATTTATGGCCAAGTCGAGTCCAAGTCGAATCACTGAAGTGACTTAAGTCCGACTTGGGTCCGAGTCTGTCGACTCAAGTCTACATCACTGGCCACCACCCGATTGAAACCTTACAATAGTTGACTGATTTTTCTTCACAACAATAGATTATGGTTGTCCCTTTTTTTAATCCAGTTTTGAGGTCCTTTAGTTTTGAATGGGCAGTGAAGACCGAGTACCTTTACAACAGCTCCCAATGCAGATCAAAATTGCTAGAACTGGTCTTGATATGGACCAGTACAACTGTTTGCACTTTTGGAAACTTTGGGTGGCATGGCTGCCATGAGTGCCTACACTTCAAAACTGACCCACTACTGTAAACCACACCAAAAAGTGCTTTATGCCAGTATTGCTCCAGCAGCAGTCTGCAAGAGAAATAACAGCCACTATTTTTACTGCTCACTCTTCTTAAAAAAATGTAGTTCTAGTACAGGGTTTTCACCTAACTGTGCAAGTTTTCTTGCATAGTAAGGTGGGGGCTTTTTTTTTAATGGAAAGAAAATCCTAATTTTATCCTATATGTGGTATGAAGTGGCACAATCCTCTATCACAGTATTTTTTTTTCTCACTAATGTTTGCTACTTTAGATTAGTTACTGGAAACCTGGATGAATGGTTAATAGAACTGAGTCCCATCTTGGGAGAAAATGCGGCACAGTAATTCAATAAATAAAATAAACCTGATGTTTAATTGTTTTTTAAAAAACTTTTTGATAGTACATTTTTAAGCTAAACTTTTATGGTGAATTTTGTAAGCCTCCTTGGGTCCCTTGGCACAAGAAAGGTGGAGTATAAATTGAATGAATACATAAATGTAATTAAAAAACAGTGAGTTTTCATTATCTTTCCAGTCAATATTCTCCTCTCTGTCCCTGTGATACAACAAATGGCACTCTGAATGCTATTTTGTAATCAGTCTGTACAGAGCACTCTAAAAATTTAAAAGTCTTATCAAGTTATTTTCTTCATCGTGTATTTTAATAAAGTAGCATGCATAGCACGAAAAAAAAATACAATAAACGAAGCGGTCTTTCTGCCCCAAACAAGGATGATTGTGTTGGTGCCAAAAGGAAACTCCTGCTGTGAATAAATTGGATCCTTTTAAAAATGATGTTCAGATGACAAATCTGTATATCTTCCAGGGTTACTTTGCTATTCATGCTGGAATCTACACACTGTGTTATGAGCGAGAGTACAGATGGCAGCAAGTTGTGTCTATGCAGGGATTTTTGTCCATCTCAAAAAATATTTCTTTAAAATTGCTCAAGACAGATGGAAAGACAAATCTGTCTTAAGATATTTAATCCCAATATATAACTGTTCAGATGACTTACAACAATAGGAAATCACCAGTTTGTTTTCTAAACCCTCCTGCAATGTTTGCCATAAGAACACAAATTATGTGTACATTTTAATGCATCTATGCTTCATAATTATGCATGGTTGTGTGCTGTTATAATTGACATAAAATATAAAACAGGTCAAAGAGCAGCTATTAAAACTATTTTTCATTTTGCTTTCTGACAGCCAGCAACATTGCAGGCTAGTGCGTTTAATAGGGCCTTATGCAGCATGCAAAGATAGTTATATAATTTCATCCATATTAAAGCCTCCAGAACTCGCAACCTAATTATTTCCTACACGATACTGTTGTAAAGTATATTAGTTTATTTGGAATGGGTCCATTTTGAGATTAAAGAATTCAAGGACATTTAAATTAGCATAGCTAGAGCAATCATAAAACTTAGTTTTCTTCTACTTAGCTTAAAATAATGGTAGAATTGGGCTTATCCAATCTAGTTATTTTAATTACTGAAGTATATTTTCAACCAGAAAAGTAAATTGACCGCTGGATCAAAGTAAAAGTAAAATAGGTAATTTTGCTAGGTATGAAACCACCTTAAATGTGAATGAAAATGAAAGTTAAAGGTGCCTCTGTTTGTTTGTTTGTTTGGATCATACTTCGCAATCTGCTATATACTCAGATACTAGAAACAGAAAATGTGGCTTTCCCAGGTATATTTATGTGAATTCTTCAGCTATGAAGGAAAATACAATATGCCCTGATAAACACTGGGAATGAAATAATTTTGGGAAACCAGCCTTACAATATTCCATCTGATAGTTTCCTCCGGTTCAGTGAAAACCTCTATGGGACACCCACAAAGATATTTATAATTTGTTTAAAGAACGTTTATCCTGCTTCTCAGCCTGAGTGGCTTAGGTATGGTCAATGAAAGACGACAGACCCTGTCCATAGACTTAAAATTTAAAAAGACATGACACACAAGGGGAAGCCAGAAGAACAGGATGGCAAAAGGAAATAGCCCCTCTCCAGTGGAATAATAGTCCTGCTTCCCACCCTCTGTTAATGGCCTGCTAGAAAGTGTGCAAGTAGTGATGGCTGATGGAAGAACCTGTTGGAGACGGCCTTTCAACAACTCCAGTAGAATAGCCTGTGATGTCATGGGTTTGTATATAAAATTGTTGCTTCATTTATCGTGTGAATATTAGGTAAGTGGCTGTTGGGAGCGGGAGAGAGTGGATTTGTTGAAGTGGAAGCTGATTGGTGGGATGTTTGGGGAGATTTGCAGTAGGCACTCGGCGAACGACATCGGAAAGTTCAGTTTGAGTAGGAGGGCAGTGGTAGCCGAGGGTTTGCGAAGAGGGCAACCACGAAAAGGGGGCGAGGTTGAGTTAGATTAGGGTTGGAGCTAGAGAAATGAGTTTGAGTTGAGTATTTGGCAAAGGTCTGATTTCGCCTGAGAGGATGTGGTGTTTTAAATGTTAAAGATGAATAATCTGTTTTTTTTAATGCTTAACTTATGTAAACGGAGTTTTGTTTTTGGCCTCTGGGATTGCTATCATCCCTATGGAATTCTGAGAGTCTGGTTTCATACAAGAAGTCGATGTTGGGGGCATTGAAGGCAGAAGGGTGGAGTCCTATTGGGGATAAAAGGAATATAACTCCTCACAGGAACCTTGAGGGCATTTAGACTGACCCCATAGTTAGTGTCACACAAGGGTGACAGGAAGAAGTCCTTGCATGGGGTAGAGCTGGGGGTCAGGGAAAGCCTTCACACTGATTGTTTGCAAAGAACACTGGGAAGGCTTGACATACAGTGCGTTAAGTGTAAAGAAGCCCATGTTTAGCTACAGTGGTGGGATTACCAAAGAGGAATCCTCACAGCTGGTGTCCCCAGTGGGATATAAGTGGAAATTCCCACACAGCTCTGATGCCTATTCCATCTTTGCCTGCTGACAGTGACAGGTGAGGTCAGTCAGAGTCTCCTCAACCGTAGGTATAGAGTGGGAAAGCAAAAGCAGAAAAGTATGTGATTGCTGTTTGCTGGCTTGCGGTCACAATGGTGGGAGTTAATTCTTAAACATGGGGAAAATTTCATTACAAAGAGTTATGACGCCATTTCATGAAAGTGTGAATGGGGAAAATGTGGATTGTGTGTGACTGTGTACAAGAGAGAGAGAGAGAGAGAGAGAGAGAGAGAGAGAGAATGTACAGGGTATATGTGGCTGTGTATATATACCTAGCTTTGGGTCCACCCCAGGGCCATTCACACAACACTTCTCTGAATTCTTCAATTCTCTGAAAAGCTGTCATAGTAAATGAAGCAAGCTTGTTTTCTTGGGCTCCAGAAGATAGGAACTGAACTTATGATTTCAAATTACAAGAAAGGGGATTTCAGCAAAACATTAGGAAGCACTTCTTTATGGTAAGATCTGGTCAGCAAGGAACAGACTCCCTTAGAAGGTGGTGGATTCTCCGTCACCGGAGGTTTTTAAACACAAGTAAAATGGCTACCTCTCTAGGGTGTTTTAGCAGTGGATTCCTACAATAGCAGAGGATTGGGCTGGATGACCCTTGGGTTCCCTTCAAAATCTATGCTTCTGAGTATGTAAGGGTCACCTAGGTTTGGCAGTGCTGACTGTGACTGTAAGGCTAAAAATATATGAAGTCATTTTGACTATACCATTTAGCACTAAGGATACTTATTTACAGTTAGGACAGCACATGGCAATCTATTAAAGAAAGCATGGAAAATCCACCTCAGGCAAGCATGCTGGTCTGGCTACCTTTAAGACAAATCAATAAAGATGCTTGGTATTCTTTACCAGCAGCATCTTTGATTGTGGAGACATGAAAAAAATCCTCACACATAAGCACATAGAGCTTGGCCGGCTCCCTTTGTTCCTGGTTGCCATGAAATTATGAAAAGCAAATACTTATTTCTCCTCCTGGTGGTTTTCATTTAAATCCTCTCTTGCCGGAGTGGCATGGTTAGTATTGATTGTGAAAAGTGGATTATGTGAAGAAAGATTACTGTAAAAGTGACATAGGAGACCTCAAAGTGTATTTGTGGTATAAGTTGGCATGCTCACCTTTGAGCTTCTAAAGCTCCTCTTTGCATAAAACCCTACACTAGTCAGCATCTCATTCAACTATAAATGACTGCTGTGCCTTGAATTTTTTTAAAGACTAATATGACATCAGTATAGAGCACATACAGTCAGAGGTTGTAATTGGTAAACACTTCTCTGTGCTTGTCCCTTACATTTTTGCAAATTATCTAGTGTGCGTGTATAGCTCTGCCTTCAAGCTGTTTGTCGACTTATGGTGACCCCATTAATTTCATGGGAGTTTTCTTAGGCAAGGAATACTCAGAGGTGGTTTTGCTAGTTCCTTCCTCTGAAATATAGCCTACAGCACCAAGTATTCATTGGTGACTAGCATAAAATCTCTCCCCCCCCACAAACACACATTTAACATGTGCTCAGAAATTAAGGCTAGATTAAGGTGGTTGGAGCCCTTCAGCAATTCCAAAAACAGGGGACCCTTTCAACCAAATGGGTGAGTCATTTTAGTAGCGGTAATGTAGAAATGATATAAATCAACTATACATACATCCAGGAGATTTGGGAAGTGACTGGGAAAAGAAGATGAAGCAAGCGGCACCTTTTTGAATTCAGCTGTGGACCCCCATAGCTAGTGGGGTGTGTGGAGAAGTTGCATTGACTAAACCATTAGTAATCCAGAGCTTTTACAACCAAGACCATAAGGCAGAGCTTTCCAAACTGTGTGTCGCGACACATTAGTGTATCGCCTGTAATGTGTAGGTGTATCGCGTGAATACAAGAGGTAGACGGGCTGCCTCTCCCACCACTATGGTGGTCCAGCCTGGGTGAAGGGATTCCCTCTCCCACCACTGCCATCACCGCCCTGGGCTGAAGAAAACCCTGATGAGGGCGGTGAGGGCGGGCCAGGCTCAGGTGGAGGGTCTCCCCCCTCTGCTGCCACCGCAGCTGCTCCGGGCCAAGGAAACCCCGGCGAGGGTGGCAGCAGCAGCAGTGGGTCAGGCTCGGGTAGAGGGGCTGCCTCCACTTACTGAATTACTTACGGAATTACTGTGTCACAAAATGATGCATGTCTAAAAAGTGTGTCACCAACATTAAAAGTTTGGAAAGCTTTGCCATAAGGAAAAACAATGAAATACATACACACATGCACACACACAGAGACAGAGATATCAGAGTACACATACCCCAAACCAGCCAAATTATTTGGGCACATGAGGCAGAAAATTAGATGATCCTCTCTTCCATCACATAGATACAGACTAAGCAAATTAGCTAACAACTTGGTGACCTTTTGGGACACCCGAAGTCTGTTGCCTGAGGCAAGCACCTCAGTCTTCCTAATGGTAGAGCTGGCCCTGGTCACAATATGTTGTGACACTTTTTAAAAAAAACCCAGATACAGATAGATAGTAATAAAAACAGCCCAGTGAAAAAGAGAGGCATATTATGAAAACAAAGCATGTAAAAAGCCTGAGAATTAAAATCAGTGTTTTACTCAGAAAAATCTTGCCTGTGTTACCAGCCATAATATTAGTACTTAGTTGCTGTGGTTTAGAATGATATCTGTTCAATGTTTTCTTGGGTTTGGTTTTTTGGGTTGGCAGTGCCACAAATGTGGATGTTAGGGACCTAGAAGTGGCTGCCCCAAGAAGCCAATTTGGGTGTCATCACAATTCAGCAACTAATTAACTATGATTCTAGAACTATGATTCTACTTTAACTACCATGGCTGCCTCCTATGGAATCCTGGGGTTTGTAGTCTTGGTTGGTACTTGAGCTCTCTGGCTGAGAATTCTAAATATCCCTCTCTAAACTGCAAATCCCATGATTCCATAGAACAGAACCATAGCAGTTAAAGTGGAATCATAGCGCAATGGTTATGTAGTTATATAGTGCAGAAAGGCCCTATATATTGAGCCAGTCTGTTTGATCAGGGTGGGAAACATGGGGCCCTCCAGATGTTGGATTGTAATTCCTGTCAGCCCTCTACAGCACAGTCACTGTTGAAGAATTCTGGGAATTAAATGATTAAATGATTGCATGATTCATATCCCTCTTTTAGGTCAGCATTTTCCAACTGTGTTGACTGGGAATGATGGAAGTGGTAGTTCAAAATCTCTGGTGGAGAAGAGATTGCAGAAAATTTGTTCAGAAGGTAGAAGAAAGAAAATGGCCAACATAAGATCAGTAAATATCAAAGAGCTGCACGAAGCCAATATCCCAAACTACACAAATGTTTCATGTGGAGTCATCGAAGGAATTCTTAGCTCTGTTATAATAATTATGCTTATTTTTGTGTTATCATATCCCTCAGGTGGAGTTTTGCGGCTTGGAACAGTTGCAGGACCTTTTAAACTTGACTCTTTCTTTCTGCAGAGCCCTTTGAACACAGTTTGTCTAATTTTGCTTTAACAGATGCTCAGACATTTTAGAATCTTGGGCCATTTCCACACCGGGCTTCTGAAACGGTGCAGAGCGACCTGTCACTGAGGTCTTCTACACCGTAGAGTGGACTGGCGTGGACTACTTTTCGTAGTTCCACACCAGAATCCACTCAGGAGCGGCCGGAACTAGCCAGGCTGCGTGTTTTTTAAAAACCTCTTTTTCGAGGTTTTTAAAAAGCACGGAGCGCGCAGTCCCGTGCCGCTCCGTCGCCCGGCTCCAAAGTGGATTTGCAGGCGCACGCAAGTGCGTGCCTGCAGATCTGCCGGGGGCGGGCTTCTGGCTGGCGAACTTCTCCAGTTGGTGGAGAGCCTCCGCCAACCGGAAGCTGCCATCTGGGACGCCGGAGGAGTGTGGAGCAGCGAGCTCGCGCTGCTCCGCGTGGCGACGGACTTACCCGGCTGCGGGTAAGCTCCGTTTTAGCGTGTTTTCACCCGTTTCCTCCCCCACATGTGGAAAGGGCCTTGGTTTGTTTCTTCATAAAAGGAATTCCTGGGGTAAAATTTTTCCTAACTGGGAGCATTCTGAACCTTTCCTTGAGAGGCTTATAACTGCCATCTCTGGTAGAAAGAAAGAAGCTAAGTATTTTCTTATTTACATATGCAAATCTATTTAACTATATACACACTGAAAACTGCTTGTGTGCATGGGAGGGTAGTATAGGTGGGGGCTCTTCTGCTAGGCTTGTTTAAAGCTCATTGGAAGGCAACAGAATAAAGTACAGTCAGAGATGTTTTTCCCCATGTGACTTGGGGAGAAATACATAACAGCACCATAATCCCAAGGTGGAAACAATGAGATTTACCTCTGAGCAGACATGGGCAGGTTTGCTCTCTGCCACTATTTCAAAGTTAAAGTAATCAGCAATTTGAGTTTCTATCACAGAATCTGGAGAAGATCATTAGAAAGCATAATTACATTTCTCCCAGACAGCACAGCATTATTCTCTACCAGGAGATGGCATGGCTGTGGTATGCCAGATATTTGTCATCTGACAACACACTGCTTGGTTTATGTTAGAAAATCACTGGGAGTATTTGGTTTCAGCCATAACACCAGCAGCTAATTATTTTCAGGAAATGAAACCATGTTTTAAGAAGATTATAAGAATGGAGTAGAACCAGTGTGATTCATCTCTGATTCTTTGCAGGATTTGATGTCTGGCAACAATTCTTCTTTCCACCTCACAAGAACAAAAACATTCTCCTGCAGTTGTGGGGATGCATTAGAAAATCTGCCCAAGGCATCAGTAAATCACTGTTTAGCAAAGGTAGGGGTGCCAGGTGAAAAAAGAAACAAGACTCTGCTGCTTTTAATGGTTGTGTAGAAGAGGAAATTTCAGCAGGTGTTGTGAAAGCAGTCAGTTTCTAATCACTTAGAAAGCAATGCGGTAATCACGAGAAGTCAACATGGATTTTTCAAAAATAAGTCATGCCAGACTAATCTTATCTCTTTCTATGATAGAGTTACTAGCTTGATAGATGAAGGGAACGCTGTGGATGTAGCATATCTCGATTTCAGTAAGGCCTTTGACAAAGTTCCCCATGACATTCTTGCAAAGAAGCTAGTAAAATGTGGGCTGGACAGGGCTACTGTCAGGAGGATCTGTAACTGGTTGACTGACCGTTCCCAAAGGGTGCTCACCAACGGCTGCTTTTCATCCTGGAGAGAAGTGACTAGCGGGGTGCCACAGGGTTCTGTCCTGGGCCCAGTGCTGTTCAATATCTTCATCAACGACTTGGATGAAGGAATAAAGGGCATGCTCATCAAATTTGCAGATGACACCAACTTGGGAGGGGTTGCTAATATGCCAGAGGACAGGATCAAAATTCAAAATGACTTGGTCAGATTGGAGAGCTGGGCCAAGGCTAACAAATGAAATTCAACAGAGAGAAGTGTAAGGTCCTACACTTAGGTAGAAAAAATGGAATACAGAAATATAGGATGGGGGACACATGGCTGGATAGCAGTACGTGTGAAAGGGATCTAGGAGTCTTAATAGACCACAAGCTGAACGTGAGTCAGCAGTGTGATACGGCAGCCAAGAAAGCCAACGCAATTCTCGGCTGCATCAATAGGAGTATGGTGTCTAGATCGAGGGAGGTACTGGTACCACTCTACTCTGCTTTGGTTAGACCTCATCTTGAATACTGTGTCCAGTTCTGGGCATTCCAATTCAAGAAGGACATGGTCAAGCTGGAGCAGGTCCAGAGGAGGGCGACCAAAATGGTGAGGGGCCTGGAAGCCAAGCCCTATGAGGATAGACTTAGAGAGCTGGGTATGTTTAGTCTGCAGAAGAGAAGATTAAGAGGGGACATGATAGCCATGTTTAAATATTTGAAGTGATGCCATGTAGAGGAGGGAGAGGGCTTGTTTTCTGCCGCTCCAGAGACCAGGACAAGGAGCAATGGATTCAAGCTGCAGGAAAGGAGATTCCACCTGAACCTCAGGAAGAACTTCCTGATAGTCGGGGCTGTCTGGCAGTGGAATATGCTGCCTCGGAGTGTGGTGGAGTCTCCTTCTTTGGAGGTTTTTAAGGAGAGGCTGGATGGCCATCTGTCGGGAGTGCTTTGAGGGTGTTCCTGCATGGCAGGGGGTTGGACTGGATGGCCCCTGTGGTCTCTTCCAACTCTACATTTCTATGATTCTATGATTTCTCTTTTACACAACCACTAAAAGCAGAGGAGCCCCATCTCTCTGTGAGACAGTTTAGAGGAGGAGGGTGTGTTTCTTTGGACACCTTAAGGTGCAGGTTTTGGAGCAATTGTGTAGGAAGAGACAGAAACAGGGACAGAGACGGAAGGGAAACTGAAAGAGTGGCTATTTCCACACTCAACTGTTATAGCGCTATGATTCCACTTTCAACATCCTATGGAATCCTGGGGTGTGCAGTTTCAGGAGGGGCGGTCTGGCCCCTCCCTAAACTGCAAACCCCAGGATTCCATTGGATGTTGAAAATGGCATCATAGCGCTAAAACAGACGAGTGCGGAAATGGCCAGTGAGCACTTCTGAGTGCCTTCTTAACACCTCTGTGTACAGTGCACGTGGCAGCCATGTTGCCTGTTACACTGTGCCTGTGTAATTGGAAGGGAGAAGGCCAGGCAGGGTAGTTTACTTAGAATTATAATTATCAGAGATGGTGGGGACAGAAAACACATTACTGTATTTGTCAATTACACAACAGTAACAGATCAGTTACTAGTGAGTTACTTTCTTGACTGAAGTAACAGTAAAGAACTGTAGAGAGATCAAAGTAATAAATGGCCTAATTCTTTTTTAAAAAATAATATTCCAGACTCTTTGATAAATGTTTTGATAAGTACTAATACAGATATAGATGTCTCCAATACCAGACTGCTCAGCTACAGTGCTTGGAAAAATTACATTTTAGGGACTAAAACTCCCAGCCTTCCCTAGCCAGTATAGCTGTTGGCTAGCTGGGGAAATCTGGGAGTTGTCATTAAAAAAAGGAACTGTTCCAAGCCTTGATTAGTCATGTGTATGTCCCCTACTGCATGGAGAACTTTTATGTGCAAATTTCTCCATCTGTATTTTCCTCCCATGGAAGAATTACAACAAGAGCTTTACATTCTTCTTACTGCTCCTCAGATTTGCCTCTGTGCCACATTATTTCTTCCACATAGTAATAGATGTGCATACTCTCAAGACTGCACACTGCACTCTATTGTTACTAGGTGCATGATTGCATACCCCAAGTGTCTCAAATTGGCCAGCAAAGTCCTGATTAATTGTTACTGCCCTGGCTAGTCCGAGCTTTGGGGATATTAAAAGATATCTCCTTGATATCACAATTCGGCTTCACTTCTCTATTCCTCCACACGTGCTTGCGAGGCTGCCGGACAAGCACGTAAACAAGCTCGGCCGTTAATAGCCGTAAGATTCGAACTACAATACAGGCAGGCCAGAAATAGCTGACTCACTGCTTTAGGAGACCTCCAGGCAAGTACTCTAATTAAGGATGCACGCAACTTACAAAAGAGCCTCTGCCCCGCGATGGCAGCTTGATGGGTAAACTATGCAATACCCAAGTACTCTGCGTCTGCATACTGGCTACTCTATTGAGAACTGCTACGATAACTCAATCATTCAGATTCTGACCTTTCGGAGGCTTTGTCTCCAACTCCAAATCTATTGTTTTCCCCCAAGTACGGCATAGCCTGCAGTCACAATTCTCCTTATAAAAACCCTTGATTCCGAGACCTTCCTCGGATTGCTCCCGAGTTTCATCCCGCCTTGCTGCCGCTTTGCTTGGCGAGCCTCCCCTCAGTTCCACGTGCTGAGCTACATCGCACCCCAGCTTCGCTCTCTATTTTTCCTGGGCTTCAGGACAGGTGAAGTATCACCCAAACCAGCAATCCCTCTAAAAATCCCTCTATACCACTCCAACCTTTATTTTCTGTAGTTATCTTGTATGAGTGTGTCGCATACACTGTTTTCCTTGTATTTAATAAACATCATTTATTATTTCAACTTCGGCGTTCTCCTTGACTCGACCTGACCCCGTAGACATAGGGTTCAAGATCTCACTAAGTTACCCTGCCTCTCGTAACGCTAAGCAGTGCTCTGAGCTAATTTTCCCCACCTTTAGTTGAGCACATTTTGGTGTCCCTCCCAGGACCCCAGTTCACAGGGTAACATAATCTTCTCCATCTCACTTTTTCAGCTCCTTCCCAGTTTCTCTTTCCTCTTCTGTTTTATAGCTTATTTCAATTGCTGCATACTGAGCTCAAAGTGCAAAAAGTAGTTTGCACTTAATGAATTCATCAGGTGAGAAAAAAGAAGAGAGGGTGGAATCTTGCCCTCCACAGTAGGCTCAGGCAAAAGCAAATTGCTGCAGCATCCCCTAGCTTGTGGGCTCTTTCTCATCAATAAGTTTCATTATCCTGACCACAACCTTTGCTTGGGCACATGTGTCCTGGTTTTCATCTGTGAACTGTTGGTGGGTATGTGATTGTCTGGATAAGTGCTATTGCATGATTAAAAAAAAAATCTACAGGAAATGAAAATAAAACCAGAACACATGCAATTATTTTTACCCTATGAATGACAACATTTTTGTTTGTAAGAGGGGAAAGAATGTTGTTCATTTCAAGGCACTCTTGACATGAAGTGAAAGTAAAAGGCTTACATGTGTATGAATTCATTTGCAGTTGGTTAGTGAGTGAAGAAGAACACTCCAAACAACATTTCAAGTCTCATTTGGCAATTTGGAAACTGCAATTCTCTGCCTATACTGAAGAAAGTCACAATTTCAAACCCTTTGAGAGATGTAGCAGTCCTCTCAGGATAGGGCCTCATACACTAGGTTTCGGTACATCTTTTGGTTAAAAGCTTTGTTAAACCCTGAAAGGAAGACCTTTCACAGGAACTTAGATCTGTGGAAACTGATGCAGTCAGTGTGCTTGTGCTTGGCTGCCCTGTAGTCTCTTTGTTAATGAAGACCTTGGATTACGGAACCTATTCTTAAGCCAAAATTTGCACATTAAAGGATGGCTGTAGGAGCATATAAAAGCTTTGGATTCCATTATTGCAAAATGTATTAGAAAAGTGTTGAGTTAGGTAATTACCTTAATCCAACCGAAATACTTGGTCAGAGTATACATTAGATGAGCATCCAGAGTCAGGCTTGAACAAACAGTCAACCCGAACAAAATGAGCTCAGCCACAGAGGGCCAGATTTCTTAATTAGTTCTCAGTGGCGAGAGCAGCTTAATGTTTCCCAAAGTCAAGTACAAACTCTACAAGTGACACAATTCATGAGGCCTCTGTAAGGTTGAATTAAACCTGGCCTGGTCTCCCACTGTCACACACAGAGTCCAAAGCTAACTTCATTTATTCCTCACTGTTAGTGTCTCAGCAAACTTCCATAGGCTGAACTGTAATAAAAAAAGGAACAGCAAGATTAAGTTTGATAACACTAAGCTCTTGCGTTCAAAATACGCATTCAGTTCTCCTTTTCACATAGCAAGTAATAGTATCATCACATCGGCGGAATAATGTATTAGAGAATAGTCTAATTGGTTACACTGGCATGTGCGCTATTAATAAAATGAATGGGATTCACAAGGAATCTCAGTGGTCACTTAGTGATTGTTTTCTTTCTGGTGTTATGGTTTCAAGGTTAGAGAATTACTTGGTTTCATGTTGTTAAATATTTATTAGACACAGCTTGAAGTATGCCATGTGGAATGTATTCAGGCTAAACTATCGACTTTAATAAAAGCAAGCAAAGCCAATATAGGGTGAGTGAATTCTGATGGCATATGTCACATCATGTAAAGAAGGCTCTTTAAACTATTATTTCTGTGTTGATTTTCCTTTTACATAGAAGATCCACATTGGACCAGACTGAAGGTCTATCTAGCCCAACATTATGTTCACATAGTGGGCAATCAGTAGCCCACAGGGAGGCTACCATGAGTTCAGTGGCACCCCCTTTCTCACATTCTCTAACAGTTGGCATTGCCCAAGAAAAGCTGGAGAGAGCTCCTCTACTTTTAATAGTTGTGCAGAACAAGGAATTTCAGCAAGCATTGCTTGTTACCTGGTTGCATGACAAGCAATACCTTCTGAAATTCTATCTTCTGCATGGCCATTAAAAGATTAAAGAAGAGCCCTCTCTAGTTTTCACTCTAAGAACACTAATAGCAACTGATACAAGGATACTGCTTCTGATACTATGGGTGGCTTATAGTCATCCTGACGAGCAGCCATTGATGGTCCCATTCCGTGCTTTGTGCCAACAGTGTCATAAACGTTGGGGAACATGCAAACACTACTCCTTTCCTTTGTTCTGTGTTGATCCTGGTTTTCACACTGAAACCTCAGCAATATTTTTCATAAAGAACACACAGCCCTTTTTGTAACCCCTTTCATCCAACTCCCCTGTACGTTCTTTTAAATATTCACTCAAATCCAGACTGATTTAGTGGTCACGTACTTTAATGGCCAGTGGGATAGCCATACTCCTTTATATTGCTGTGTAGATTTTGAGAAAAATAGCTGAAAGAAACAGAAGAGTGTACCAACAAAATTCTCCAGGCTTCATTTGTCTGTGATTAATATGGTTTAGAGAGCCAATTTAACCATGGAGTGGGAGACAGAACAGATGGGGATATGGTATACCATCAGTTTTGGATGAAAAGAATGCTATGAAGAGGAAAATAACTTCTTTTGAAATGATTTTATAGCATGGGAAAACTCAGGAAGAGTTATGCTGGCTGGATCTACCCAAGTTTGTCCTATTAGAACAAATGATTTGGCTGGTGACAAACTTGGGGAGAGAACATTGCATTCAGCTGCATATGGCTTACCAACTAGAAATGACTATTGGCTTTTCCTTGTAATGAAGCATAGTTTCTTGAAAACACAGACTAGGCCTGTGGAAATGTTCTTTTGTACCACAAAATACCATATCAAGTAGATTTACCATGGTTATTTGCCATGGTCCAGAGCCACAACATTGGAATCAAGTCCTGTGACTGACCTTTGACTTATGAGCCCCTAAACAGAGAATGGGGGCTCTTGGAACATATAAATTACAGACAGCTTGAGTTTTTTTTAAAAAAATATATAGTTTTTTTTTCCTAAAAAATGAAAATTTAAAAAAGTGAAAAAGAAGGGGGAAGAAAAAGGGCTACTGGAGGAAAACAAATATGATATGATCATAGACTCAACATATACCTTAACATAAAGAAGTACATGTCAAAAATAGAGGAGCTTGTAGATTATATACCATGTGACTAAAATAGCAAAATCTCCTGGCCATTGAGTTATGGTTAATGAATATTTCTCATTCCATCCTTCGAGAATGAATCTTTTGGCTACAGCAAGAGCATGCAAATTCCAACTAAGCTCACCATCAATTAAGTTCCAAATTACAGGACTAAAGTATAAAAGTATATATGGTTCCATTTTTTTTTCTAATCCAAAAATACAAACAGAAAGATTTTCTAATATTGCAGCAGTTCCAGTCAGAAAGGAGCCACCATGGGACATGTCCACATCATAAGCCACCAGGAAGTCGTATCTGTATTATATTAACCTTATATCTTATGATACAAACTCAAGTCTAGAAAACTTGGATCCGTCTTTGGAAAATGGCAACCAAATCTTCATAACTGAAAAATGGTGTGCGAAAGGCCTCCATATGTATTTCTTAAACATTAACTTGGGGGGAATAAATTTGAGGGGATATATGATGAGATGTCACTATGTGCTA
Organism: Cyclura pinguis; assembly: GCA_030412105.1. NCBI lineage: Eukaryota > Metazoa > Chordata > Lepidosauria > Squamata > Iguanidae > Cyclura > Cyclura pinguis. Next base: position 232,261,859 of record CM059599.1, on the reverse strand, counting down.
GAATATCTGTGGCAAAGTTAAAGGTTTTCCATATCTTGGCTCAGTTAATAACCAGAATGGAGGCTGCAGTCAAGAAATGAGAAGAAAAACTAGGACTTGGAAGGGCAGCCATGAAGGAGCTAGACATGATTCTCAACTGTAAAGATATATCATAGAATACCAGTGTCAGGATTGTACATGCCATTGTGTTTCTAACTTATGTATGGTTGTGAAAGTTGGACAGTGAAGAAAGCTGATAGGAAGAGAACCAATTCATCTGAAATGCAGTGCTGGTAAAGAGTTCTATCGATGCCATGGATCACCAAAAAAGACAAATAAATGGGCTTGAGAGCAAATCAAGACTGAAATCTCCCTAGAAGCCAAGATGAATAAGCTGAGACAGTGGCATAGGGATGGAGGGGGCGATGGAGGTGGTGTGCCTCCAGGAGCAATTTTTGGGGGGGCACCACCGCTCCTTGCCTGCCCTCCCCCCAACACTGTAGCCCCACCCCACCCCTGGGCACGACGACCCCATCAGTCATAGCCCTGCCTCCATGAGCCACAGCCCTGCCCCACGTGCCGCAACCCCGTCCCGTTGGCTGTAGCCCTGCCCCCCATATGCTATAGCCCCACATCTGCTCCCGCCCCCTCCCCTCCATGCGCTCCAAGCTATGTCACTGAGCTGAGACTGTCATACTTTGAATACAGGCTTCCTCCACTTATTTGACAGGTTAGGGACCAGAGCACTTTAGAAAATGGAACTGGTTGAAAAGCGGAACAGTACAGTTCCACTATACTGTAAGGAACATGAAGGACTTATGGAGACTCACTTGAGCCTGACTGCATGCATGCTTCTTGCAAAGTCTATCAGCTGATTTAGTGCATTTTTCTCCTCTCTCAGCTCACTTTGCAAGCAGTGCTGGCATGTGAGCAGTTCCAAACGAGCCTCCATAGGCAAGAGGAACTGATCAAAGAGTAGAGCTCCCACCAAATTAATGGAATTTGTCCTTAATTTGGAAGCATCAAACAAGTGAGTCATTGGATAATGGGGCATCAAAAGATAGGGGCTTCCTGTATATCATGTGAAGAAATGACTCATTAGAAAAGGCAGTAATGCTTGGTAAGGCAAAAGACAGAAGGAAGGAGGATCATTACACATGGATAGATCAATCAAGGAAGCCCTGGCCCTGAGTTTGCAGACCTGAGCAGGGCTGTTGACAACTGGGTGACCTGAAGGAGTCTCATTCACAGGGCCACCATAAGTCAAAGCTAACTTGATGGCAATTAACAATAAAAGTATTCATCGTAAGTATGTTAATTTTACCCCAAGATGTTATTACAGTAACCTTTCCTTCTCAAAAATTATTGTGTAGGCATGGTGGTTTAATGTTCCAATAGGAAATGTTTTATCACATTTGGATAAAGTATGTTTAATAATAATTTGACACACAACAAAATCCCAATTTGATGGTGTCTTGTTGAAAAGAAATAACCCCACTGAAATAAACAAAAATGGAGGCAGTTCATGAAATCATTTCTAATATGGAACTGATATTTTTTTCTGATATTTATGCTTCTTGAGTTGGGAGCTAGACTTTTTTTTTTTTGAAAGTGTCTATTTGTCTGCTGTCATCAATGACATTCAAGAGGGATAACAAGAGTTTTTATTCTTCCTTTGCTATGAATTTATTTCCAAACGGCACTGAGAAGAGACTTACCTGGAAGTACTTCTGTCTTTGAAACAATTAAACTGTTCTTTGGAAACAGAGTGGAATAAATTTGCTTTGGTGTTTGCTTCACTGCCACTGCAAGTGCTCTTGGCACTAATGGAGTGTGTGTTAAGCAGTATGATTAAGTCATGCAGGTTCACCCTTTAGATTTGGGTTCCCTATGTATTTTCAGCTGCTGTTCTTTGTGACAGGCAAAATGTACACAGCATCATATCATTCTGTCAATATTTTTGTTTCCAAATGACAAATTTGAACAATTGTTATTAGAGTTCAGTTAAACAATGTCAGCATCAAGATTAATAATAATTAATCAATAATTAATCAAACATCAAGAGGTCTTATTCAAATAATAATTCTGAATTTGGGTGAAGAAAAATGCAAGTTTCAAAATTCCCAAATCCACCATATGTTGCGGAACTCAAATTCCACCTGCGAAGTGGCAACAAAATCAGAAAGGAGGGGAATTGAACAAAACAACAGTGACATAGCTTAGGATGTCACTTAGCAAGTTCTATATTGCATATTAAATTGTAAGTCTTTACTTCTATATAGATATGTATCTCAGCTTCACATCAATAAACTAAACATGGAGTTTTATAAGTTTTACATCAAGTATCTATTTCCTGTGGGTTAGCTGTGTGAGGCCATTTCTGCACTAGCCTGTCATAGTGCTATGATTTCACTTTCAACATCCTATTGAATCCTGGGGTTTGCAGTTTAGGGAGGGGTGGGCTGGCTGGCCGGCCGGCCCCTCCCTAAACTGAAAACCTCAGGATTCCATAAGATGTTGAAAGTGGAATAATAGCGCTATAACAGTCTAGTGCGGAAATGGTTTTATCTGTTGCAGCAAAAACAACCGTAACCTTGTGTCAGCTTTAACACTAAAGATCTTTACTTGTCATCAGCTTCCTTGGACTATGACCTACTTCAGTACAATTTTAACTGACTGCGTCCACAAGGGGAGAAAGGTCTCTGGAAGTATCAAGAATGTCCAGTTCTTTTAGCTGCTTATTCATAATTTACACCCAGTACTCTCTCTTCTTGAAATATCCCTCCCCTCCTTTATATCCTTCTACCACCACCCCCATCACATGTGGGAGAGACATCCAGTCTCATGGCAATATTTCAGAAACTGATTTTCACCAATTTCCATAATACTTTAAAATTATTATTCAGGACTGTTGAAGAACTAAAGTGCTTAAAAATATTACACAAGTTAAATGTTAGGTTCATTTTGTTTCAGTGCTAGCATTCTTCCTTCCCTTACGTGATCTCTGTTGAATCTTTGTCCTGGAAACAATAGCTATGTTTACTGGCAGTGGCCATGTTAGATATTTCCAAAAAGGCAAGTAGAGATACATTTCATTTCAGAAAATACTGGGTTAATTTAAACTCATCTGGGGAGTAGAGATGAAAAGTCCTTGGTAATGCTGGGAGCTTTAACAAAGAGGTTACAACAATAACAATGCTGGGAGCTCCCAGGAAATGTTTCAGGGTGAAGTGTCAGGTGGATCCCCAAAAGAAAATTGGAAAGCACAGGTACAAAACCTGGGACTTTCAGGGTTTTTAAAGTCCACCTGGAAGTAGCCTAAATTATGAACTTTGTTCCGTTTTTATAGTTAGGGTAAATACTGGCAGGCATACTCTGAGCAGTTACACAAACTGTGGAAATACCTCCATTGCCCTTGCTTTTACAGTCCTCTGTGCTAGATCAGATGGTGGAAAAGGGTTTTGTGTTTGTTTATACTCAGGCTGGCTATGGGAGTCGAAAATCCTGTCCTTAACACCTGCATGCAATATTTAGACTTTTAAGAGATTGTGAAAAATTGGTTATATCTAGATGTTTGCTCTGCTCTGTTCTTCTTAAGCCACATTGATTATTACATAGCAGGTTTGCCAGAGTGAAGTCAGGAAATGTCTCCTGTTACCTTTAATAATTGTACAAAAAGAGGGAAATTCAGGTGTTGCTTGTTGCCTGTTTGTGTTACAAGCAACACCTGCTGATATCCCCTCTTCCACACAACCATGACAGGTACAGAAGCCCTGTCCAGTTTTCATTCTAGCAACTCTTACCACAAATGGTGGATAGGGAGCAGATGAATGAGGGAGTGGGTAAATCAATGCAGACGTTTAGAGGGAGATGCCACCACTGAGTGCTTCATGATTCAATGTCTAAACTGGTAAAATAGGAAAAATGCTAACCTTGTCATCCCCAAATTGGCCATGACTTCCTGAGGAATTGTTCTCTCACTTGAGTAGCCATGGAACTAAGGGAAAAGCTATATAAAACAATTAAATTTCCATGGATTGAGTTTGGATGCAACCGATTTTTGTACAGCTAGACTAAGCACCTTGCATTTACTTCCCACATATTATGAATGCTCTTAAGCTTTAATTTAGTTTGTCAGTATGCCAAATGAGAGAGCAGTTCTACCTCTTGGATATCTTTTTGTGGATATTTTTTTAATGTTATATACCCTTTGTACATTTTGACCCTGATTTGAAGATCCTTGAGAGTAATAAGCAAATAATTGGTGCTGTTGTCTCTGGTAGGTTTGGATGCCATTTGCGCTAACTTTGTACCAGCAGACTTGCCTAAAAACATAGTATAATTCCAAGCAGAACTACTGCAAGCCATTTAAAGCATGTTGTAAACAGGTACGAAATCATAATGGAGTTCGCTTAGAAATGAAGACAAATTGGTAGTCCACCCAATCCCACTCAAAGGTTGCTTGGGTGGTATTTTTAGGTCAAATGTCCATTCAAAATGCGCCTAGCTTCTTGAAATTATGGCATTTCATAGACCACTTCTGGAAACATTTAAGTTGCATAAAAATCTGGGAATTCGTGACCATTCTTTTATTGAGCAATGGACTCTAAGTGATGGCATCTATTGTCAAAGACCTCTTTAAAAAGAGGAAAAAAAGCAGCCATTTCTTTAAAAAGAAATGATTATCTTTTAAAGTAATATAAGAGTTGTGCAATTTTCTCCGTTTTGACCCTTTTTTATTGCCTGTGGGTTTTAAGTACAGGCCTCCAATTTAAAACCTATTATTCCAAAGAAACAGCTTTTTGTCTCCTCCTTGAGTGAGGCAACCTTCCTCAAATCATTGTGAGACTATTTTTGGGTTCAGTTTATTGCTTGATACAGTCCATATCTTTTACTCCTTTTATGTTGGCCAGTTTTAATTAAATTTCAATACTGTCTAACACCATGGACACAAGGCAGTTTATAAAGGACTTTTTTTTTAAAAAAAAGGTAGATAATTTGAAAAGCTACAATCAACAACAATGACAATTTGATTTTAAACAGAGACAGATACACTCAGAGAAACAGTAGAAATTTAAATACTACTGAAGGCCTGCATGAATATATCATTTGCAATTTTCCTATTGGTAAATAATACAGGGTTAAACTGTGTGCATCTCCTAATCATTTCCAGTTGACTAAGATGTAGCTGCTGCTGCTGCTGCTGCTGCTTCTTCAATGATGTAGCAATGTTAGCTGCTCAGATATGTCTTTCTGATGTAACTGCATCCAGAAGGTTATGAATCAGGGTTTCTGAATGCAGAACTTTATAATTTTCATTTCAGATATGGGTTGAGATTGCAACCACTGAGGACTTCCATTTTACTGGTTGGTCAGGTGTCACCCAGATTTTAAACATGTTATCCTCTGCCTGTTTGGACTATTAGCTATCATGGACTTCCAAGTGATCATTCAGTCGCCAGCCTTCCCCTAGAAGCCAATACATGCAGCCTTACTGTTTGGCTAGTGCATTTCAGTGTTATCTAACAAGCAACATCTCACAAATATGCAGGGATTTAAATTGTCAAGTGCCCTTCTCCCCTTTCATTCATAAATGTTGCAGTCTAGCGGGGAAAGGGTTGCATGTTTGCAGAGAACAAGGCCTGTTTTGACAGAACTAGACTGCCTATAAAGAGCAAATAGAAAGCAAGGAAGCTAAGCCACAGCAATGAATAAAGGGAACAAATACCGAAGTAAAGCAGTGTAAAAAAGTTACAATGCCATAATAATAGCATCTAAGGTGCTGTAGACTCTGTTGTTTTTTGCATACAAGTCATGTCATATTATTATCATCATCATCATCATCATCATCATTATTTGTTTTTTTTAAAGGGAAGCTCCATTTTACATTTCACGGACTTCTTGGAATGTGAGTTATGTGCTACCAGGTGGATAGGAGGTGGACAAGCTAAGACAAAGGGCTCGTTGGGTGATTGAGATAGGATGGATGGATGGATGGATAGATAGATAGATAGATAGATAGATAGATAGATAGCTAGATAGATAGATAGATAGATAGATAGGAGCAGCTTAGTGGGTAGATGCTTAGTGTTTGAACATTTTACTCCAAAATATGTCCCAATAGGTTACAGAGGTCTCATGCCTACATAATGCCTTGTGCCTAAGCTGTTTTGGATTCCATTTGAGAGAAAGTTGGGATATAAATTCAATAGATAAATAGACAGATGGTGAATGTGCAAAAGAGACATAGGATGGAGATACTTGTATTTATTAGAAATCCATCTCCATTCCCTATTGCATGATAACCCATAACTGGGAAACAAAATGGCCTCTACAAAGTGGGTATTGATGTGGAATTGGAGAAAGGATTCATATCCTGGAGAAGTGAACATAAAATATGGGAGGGTGGTTTTAAGGGAGAAAAACAGCTCTGCCACATCAGATTACCACTTTCTTTGGAAATCAATTAAATAATTATTATTTCACCTTTCTCCTGATATAGCAGCCAAGGCAGCTTGCACTGTAGAATTAAATTAAAATACAGTGAAAACAAGATAGGATAGAAATCTTAAAAACCATCAAAGAGACAACCATATTAAAATATTTCAGACAGATTACAAAACATATGAACTATGTTCCTCCTCATAACCTTACACATCTTTGAAAAAGCAGCTGGGAGATGGAAGGAGCATCAGTGAGTGCAGCGGCCAGCAAAGCAACAAGTGCACAGGTCAGTGATGCCAAGTTGGTCTCCTCTGTTATGCTAGTTAGACTGCTTAGCCGCTCTGGTGCCATATTGCTTTGATTGCTTTCCTATTTGGGTTTTGGGAGTGGTATGCAGGCCAGAGCCTGAGAAATAAGGTCATTTTAGAAAGTAGGTCTAGTCTGGAGTTGTGTGGGAAAGAATATGAACATGAAACCTCTGAGAGGTGGATCTGAGAGTTCTTAAAACTGAAACCTATGCTCTATCATTAGTTCTGGGAAAACCACTGTTTCTGTGCTCCATCTAATCTCTAATAAAACCTTTCTGGATTCATCCATGAAGCCTGGTTATTGGGTTAGGTTAAGACAGAACATTACAATATGAATGCCCTGACAATTGACATGCAATGTCCTTCAAGACTGAGTTTTTGCACCTCATCTTATTTTACATACACAGGTTATTTGGCAGTTCTGGAGTTTGATGTCACCAGTATGCTGATGATACTCTTCCCTCACTCTCTTTTTGATCCAATTCCAAGGAAGATGTTTCAGGACTAAACCAGGGTCTACTGTCAGTAATGGGCTAGATGAGGGCAAACAAACTGAAGTTTAATTCAGAAAAGACAGAGGTGATGCTGGTCTGTTGAAATGCAGATCAGGAAAAAGGATTCAGTCTCTACTGGGTGAGGGTACAGACTTGAAATCTCAGATTGGAAGGAAAAATCAGGGAACAGGGATTTGGCACTTTTTTGATTGGGTTATATTCCCCCCTCCTAATCTCAGTTTTATAGCTTGGGTGTACTCCTGGATTCAGCCAACAGCCTGGTTCTCCAGGTTTCAATAGTGGCCATTCACACAATTAAAATTAGTGCCCCAGATATCCTCATTCCTGGAGGTGACTGGTCTGTCCATAGTGACACCTGCCTTGGTTATCCTTGTTTGGATTAAAGTAATGCATGCTATTTGGGTCTGCCTTTGGAAATCATTCTGAAATTGCAGATCCAAGATGCTGTGGACAGACTACTGACTGGAGCAAGGAGAATAAAAATTATATCAGCTTCACTGGATACCAGTCCATTTCTGGGCACAATTCAAAGAGCTGGTTAAGGCATATTATTGTTGTTGTGGTGGTAGTTAACTGCTGGCAAGTTGACTTTGACTTATGGTGATCTTGTGGATGAGATACCTCCAGGTGACCCTAACTATCAACTGCTCTGCTCAAGTCTTGCAGATTCAGGGTTGTAGCTTCCTTGATTGAGTCTCTCCATGTGTAATGTAGCCTTCCTCTTTTCTTTCTGTCTTACCAAACATTATTATCTTGCTTAGTGAGTCATGTCTTCTCAAGATATGTGCAAAGTATGACAGTTTCAGCTTAGTCATCTTGGTTCTAGGGAGGGTGTAGGCTTGATTTTCTCTCAGATCCATTTATTTGTGTTTTTAGCAGTCTATGGTATTCACAGAACAATCTTCTAGCAACTCATTCTGAATGAGTTGATTTCCTTCCTATCAGCTTCCTTCACTGTCCAGCTTTCATAACCATACCTAACAATTAATTGGAAATACAACAGCATGGACCATCGTAACTTCAGTATTCAATGATATATGTTGACACTTGAGGATCTTGTCTAATTCACTTGTACCTGCTCTTCCAAGTCTTAGTCTTCTGGTTTCTTGACTGCAGTACCCATTCTGATTTATGAATGAACCAAGGCATGGAAAATCTTTTACTATTTCAATGTCTTCATCACATACTTTAAAGTTATATAAATCACTAGTGTTTGGGCTCAGTCTATCTGAAAGACTACACTTCTCTGTGCCTGGTTTGAGATCTTTGGGTGAAGGCTTTCTTTTGGTCTTATCACCCATACAGGCCTATTTGGTGAAGTTATGAAGGACAGGCTGCTTGACGTCTGCTCCCATGCTGTGGAAATCTTTTCCACATGAGACTGATTTAGCTCCTGCTCTGCTCTTCTGCTGCTGACAGTGAAGACCCTTTTTATTCAGACAGAATTTGAGCCATTAAGTTGTGGAAGGGATTTGTGGTACTTTTCTTTCCCCTTTTTATGATTTTAAAATTTTTAAATTAAAAAAAGTTTTAAATTAAACCTCTTCATTTAAAAAAAAATCAGTGCTGGTTTTAATATAACTTAATTATTTTAAAATTGTTCCTTAATGCTATAATTATTTTAACTGTATTTTCTTCTAATTCATGCTGTATCGTCCTTTTATGCTACAGTAGAATAAAGTCTGGGTATAAGATAAATAAATAAACAAGCAAGCACACAAGCATATTGTACAAATTTGCATAATATGTCAATTAGGCCACCCCAATTGGGTAAGCTGGAAGAAGACAACCCCATAACCACCAATTCTTCATTCCTGTGCATTAATAGAATGCTCTTGTGCTTGAGGATTTGGTACTGCTGCCTGAAAGAGGAAAGCTTAAATAGTCCCTCATTCAAATGGAATAGCTGCTTCTGCTGTTCTGGATTCAGGTTGTGATGAACCAACAGAAGATTAAAGAACAATGTGCACACATATATGCCATTATGTATAATAAGTACAAGAAAGGCTAGTACTACCTACACATTACAACCTAAATCCAATTGCTAGCTCCTGTTAGTCCATTTGCAATTTCTGCAGCTTTACATTCTATTACTTTATTGGTAATAAAATGCAAAGTAATATATGGTAGTATACAACATGCATATTCTGTAACAAATTGGACACACTTATCCATTCACTGGACACATAGAACTTTAGATGGGTGTGATGCAAAAAGCCACAAAAGTTCCCTAGGAACCACCTCCACGTGCCCATCCAGACATGGTTTCCTGGAAAGTTGGCATTCTGTGTCATATTCTAGAATACAGAGTTCTGGTCCTGATTCCTGTGATTTTTTTTGTTTTTGTTTTGCTGCATTATCCCCATTTATCAGCTGGTGAATTTGGTAAACATGGCTATCTGAAAAGAACCTTGCCTTGAATGAGGAGTACAAAGTGATCCCTGAGCAACTTCTGTGACTTAGGATCATCATTCCTGTCTAGTGTTGTTCATCTGCTGAATTTGGTGTCCTTGGCTTTCTGAAAAGCTGGCATGCATGGCTGTTTACTGGATGTTTTGCCTGGAATGGGTTGAAAAAAGTATTTTTTGTGTGTGCAATTTTTGTGCCTTATGGCATTTTTCTTGCCTAGTCTTGTGTGACTGGTGAATCTTCACGTCTGTCTCAACATCAGGCAATGGGACAGCTGGTGCCACGGCCATCAGTGAAAGATAATGTCGAATAAAATATGTTAATCTTTTAGCTTTAGGCTATTACTGTTGAAAAAGAGGATTCAGAAGACAAAAACAAATAGTGAAAGTAAACTTTATTCTATTAAAAGAGAAAACTATATCAAAGCAATATTCAAAACAAATATAGTCAAACTATTAGAAAGAACAAGAGCAATAAGGCAAGTAAAATACTGTAAAAGAACAAATACACCAAACAATAAAAAAAAAAAGCCACAGCGAAACGGAGTCAAACAAAATACAACCCGAAAGAGGACACAACCAAGTTCACAGTAAAACGCTAGCCTTACTTATAAAGGCTCTGCAGCTGGTTTAGATAACACATACAGCTGAAGGCCGTTTCAGTCTCAGCAACACACCATTAACCCTATATTGACCAAAGTTCTAGAAGTTGTCCGTATTTTAACAATCACAAGACTTTTGAATTTTTTTTAACTCCAAAAGACTAACACAACTAAATCCCTGAAAAGTCTTTTTTCTTTTGTGTAAGCATACACACACAGGTTCAAAGCAAGTAACAATTTAGTGTGGCACACCTGTTTACTTACTAACAGCATCTGGTATACAAATATATAACTTACATTTACAGTAGTTAAAGACCCATTTAACTTAGGTTAAATCTGAGTCTGAGTAAAGGGTTTCAAAAGACCATACCATATACCAAAAACAAGGAAATGTGGAATCAGCCCTTCCCAAACGTCATTTATTTTTTAAAAAATATTTTTATTAAAATTTCCAGAACAAACATAAATTGGGTACATTCTTCGCAAATGTTACCCTTCCCCCCCAACTTCCTTGTGTCAAATTATTTTCTCCAGTTTTCTCCGGTTGAATCGAACAATACAGTCAATCAAGCAAAACAGTTACACCATACCATTTCATCCCATATCTTTACATTTGGAGCCATTCTCTTATTTCTCTCCATTCTCCTTCAAATTGTTCAAACAACATCATTTGTTATTTGAAGTTACTTAAAAGAAGTCTAAAACCTATAATGACTGCCCTCTCTTTGCCCTGTGTGCTGATATACTTATAGCTCTGTAAAACATCGCTACCACCACCACTACCAAAATCCCTGGCTCTGCTTTTTCCAGCAAAAGCAAGTTCTTTTCCCCCAAACCCAGAGAGGCTCTTCTTTTCTACACTCTATCTCGGTTTCAAGATAGGCCAGAGCAGAGCTTTCCACACTTTTCATGTTGGCGACACACTTTTTTGACATGTTATCATTTCGCGACACAGTAATTCAGTTTTGCTAGCAAACTGGAGGTACGCAGAGGCGTGTCTAGGGTGGGGTAAGGCAGTCCCCCTGGTCCTGGCCCGCTACCGTCACCCTCGCCAGGAAAGGCCCCAGCTAGAGCAGCGGCAGGGGGAAAGAGAGCCCCCTCCCACCCGGTCCTTGCCTGCTGCCATTGCTCTTGCTGGGGAAAGACCCCAGAGAGAGTGATGGCAGCAGGCCAGGCTCGGGGGGGGGGGCTCTTTCTTGGCTCAGGAGGCAACACACCAATACATTACAGGCAACACACTAGTGCGTCAAAACACACCATTTGGAAAGCCCTGGGCTAGAGCTTTGCTTTTTAAAAATGAAGTCTTAGAATCTGGGCCAGTTAATGATCCTAAAAGGTACTGGGTACAATGCCTAGAATCTGGATTTAATCTAGCCAGTCTGGTTATGTAGGAACTTTACAATATGAGCCTTTGATTATCCCCCTCAACTCTGGAAAATCACCCTTCTGCAGAGAAGAAAAGGCACTAAAAAAGGAAAATCATATAGTAACTCATACTTGAGGCTGAATGTGAAGAGGGGGAAAAATGGAGGGGGAATCTATAGCCTCTTTTAAGACTGGCTTATATATTACCATGAGCTTTTGTGGATATCAAATTTCCTCAATGATGGCATCTGAAGAAATGGATAGATATCCACAAATGTTCATGCTGACATATTAGTCAGTCTTAAAAGTGCTGCTACATTCCATTTTCCCCCACCACCTTCCTTTTCCCTTCTGCAAGAACACACTAGTAGGGCTTACTTCTTTGCGGAGGAACAGTTTCATTTTCAAAAAGAAGCGACATCTACCATCGCCCACCCCCTCACCTCCTTCTTTTTCAGTCTTGCACAATAAAGTTCCAAGGGGTGAAGGAGTGGAGAGAGGTTTGGCTAGATCCTAGATTGGGAATGTCTGCTGCCCAGCTGGCATATCTGCTTCCCTTTTCTGGCACCCCAATAAGGGAAGGTAAAGTGAGAAGCCAACAGTGCACCCCCTTATTTTGTGCTGGGGCAGAAGACCCCCAGCTTGTCCCATTAAGACACCACTGAAATTGCTTCTTATCATCTTAAATGTTCTTTTAATTTTTTTTCTAAAATGGTTTTAAATTGATTTTATTATATGCCACTCTGAGATCTTATGAAATTGAGCGGGATATAAATATTTTAATAAAAAATAAGCCTAGTTAATTGTTTCTTGAAATTAACGTAAGTAAATTTTTATCTACTACTCTATCTGGTTATATCTTTGTTACTTGAATTATTTATTACTGAATTTTTTATTATTTATTACTTATTATAGGGTTTATTACTTTTATTACTTATTATAGGGTTAATTATTACTAATTATTTATTACTGAATTTTTTTTCAGTGTTTGACCATGTATTTTTTACTTGTAATTAGTCCAAATGCTAATTTGGGAGGGTTTTATCCAAAGGAAGAGGAGGAGGAGAAGGAGAAGAATAGTAATAAAAATAATGGCCGAGATTCTAGATCAGTGACATAGTTAATTGACTAAATAGCATATCCTGGCCTGCCCCTGCCCCCAGTCCTGACTTACCAGGCAGCAACTGCTGTAAGCAACGGGGAATCTTTTTTCTATCTATCAAGGCACAAGAGAGTGACATTCCCCCCCCCCCTTGACAGTGATCTCTGATGCAACAGTCAGAGAAAGGATCCCTGTTGCAATTTCTCCTCACACTGGAGATTGTCCATGGGAAGGGGTGTGCATATCAATCTGCTGTATTTCAGTTGAAAGGAGAACGGTCCCCCATCACTCACAGTGGCTGATGTGTGGTAAGTCCAGATTGCAGGACTGTTATGATCTCTATGTATTGTACTCTAAGGTACAAGTATATAACTCTAGGTTAATCATTCATAACTACGATCGTGAATGCCATCCAATGATAACATCCTGGAAGGAGTCTTAAAACTTTCTTCTCCCCTCATTTAAAATAGTCCTCATGAAGTTGTTATAGATTCTTTTACAAGATAGAGATTCTTCTACAAGATAGAGATCTGTATTGCTGTTGTTGTGTGCCTTCAAGTCATTTCCAACTTATGGTGAAATGAATGAGCTTTTTTCCATGGCCAGGAGAACTTTGGTACTTGTATCTGATTTCTTGCATGAGCTTCATTGAATTCAGATAGTTGGCTGCAATCCAATGCCTTGCTGCTTGCCTGTAAGCTTCATGGAAATCTTAAGGAATGCCAGTGCTTCAGTCTATGCTTCATCTTTTTTGTATATTGGGATCTGGACAACCTAAAATTAATTCACTTCTTTCTAATTTCTTAAGCCCTCCCCTCTCCCATTATTAAGGTGACTGCTTGGAAAGATATAACCTTTTCATCAAGTAACTGGATTATTATGGTGGGAAATGTCTGGCTTTATAGACGTCTCCTGACAGGTAGTTTACAAACGCCTGCCACTTTGACCCCTCTTTCTGTCTCTTACCATATGAATCAAGATTTCTTGTCAAGGAAACACTGGTAAACTGGGACACTCGTACCACTCTATTATACCAAGAGAGTTCCCCCTTCTCATCACTCCCTGTCACTCCAAAATTAGTCTGGGAAAGATCTGATGGGATTATTTCTGAATGCACATTATATCTACATCTGACGCATCAGAAAATTACTTCTCTAAAGTCTGAAATAACACTGTCAACTAAAGAAATTTTCAGTTTCTCCTTAGTTTGCTGTTTGCTTCAATTGGAACAAAACCCATTTATGTATGTCCACCTACATATGTTCATACATTCAGAGTATTTGCTAACCTTTTATATATAATAATATAACTGTAGTTGGGTCATTACTTTGCCTAATTATTTCTCTTAATAGTTAGGCTATCAACTGACTAAAGAACTTTTGTTTGATTTATCACCTCCCTTTTAACGGATATAATCAATCCAACTGAATTTAAATACATTTGCACAGTACCAAAATGTTGCCACAGAGTGGCAGTCCCATATGTTTACTTGGTAGTGTGTATTTATTTAATTGCACTAAAGTTTATTTCTGAATAAGTGTGCATGGGATCATTTAGCAGGTGCCCTCTGGAGTATTCCCTGAAAGGAACAGAACTTGAAAAGCCAGAGTGGTGTAGTGGTTTGAGTGCAGGGCTAAAACACTGGGAGACCAGGATTAGAATTCCTACTCAACCATGGAAACTTACCAGGTGACTTTAAGCAAATCACACACTCTCAGCCTCTGAGGAAGGCAATGGCAAGTCCCTTCTGAACAAATTCTGCCAAGAAAACCTTGTGAAAATTCATATTAGTGTTGCTATAAGTCAGAAATGACGAAGGCACACACCATGTCATTGTTAAAATAATGTACTTGACTGGATCCTCATTTAAAGGATATTCTAGACTTCAGAAACATTAAAAGAATGGAGAAGGCATTTTTTTACTGGTTCCTCCTTCCGTCTGGGCGTACCATCCAGGTGTTCCAGAGGGCTGAGGAACCCCCTGAAGCAGTATGGTTTGCCACCCCTATTTCTTTAGACTGAGGGATTCAGGGTTCTTTGCCATTTGTCAACTAATTTATATTTGTTTGGAGGCCCCTCTCATCATCTTCTGTTTGCCTTAGCTCACGACTCCTGATCAAAGATATAGTCCAAACAGGCATCAACACTCCGCTTAAATACTCTTAAGTCTTAGAAGTTCAGGATATTTGTGTGGAAGAATGAGCAGGCTCTTTATGTTTCTTTTAGACTGTTTTATTAACACAGTAGTAGATATAACATATATTCCCTTTAAATGTAGACTTTGTATTGTTTAGGCACATAGCTTACTACTAACTTTACATTACATGGGGGAGCTGGAGTAGAATGTGGGATTAATTGACAAAAAACAATTTCTACCCTCCACCTCCTGTAGCAGAAGCTTTTACTGAATCTCTTTCCTTCTATCAAATGGAAAGAGGCCTTTCTGGAATCTAAATCCAACCCATTTTTCATATTTTCTGTATGCCATGGGTGGGAATCATGAGGCTCTCAGAAGTTGTTGGACAGAATTTTTCATCATTGGCTTTGCTAGCTAGGGCTGATGGAATTTGTAGTCCCACCAGTTTACATTAATAAGCAGAACCAACACGATTTAACAGAAACATCCTATACACATTTACCTGCAAGTAAGACCCTTTTAATGCAGTGAAACTTACTTCTGAGTAGCCATGAATAAGATTGAGGTATATGTCAGAGACAAGTTGGACTGTTTTGAGAGAGTGACCAAGATGATAAATATTTTTGGAAGTCAAGCCCTATGAAGAACGGCTAAGGGATATGGGTAAATTTAGCTTGGAGAAAAAGAAGATTAAGAGGTGATATCACAGCCATGTTTAAATATCCCAGTTAGACTACTGCCATGCATTCATTGTGAGGCTCCCCTTGGTAATGACTCAGAAACTGCAGCTAGTATAAAATACAGAAGCTAGACTGCTGGTGAGAACACCACACTGAAACACTCTGTAACACTGGTTTTGCACTGATTGTCGGTCTGATTCTGACCTGTATTCAAGGTGCTGATAATGACATTCAAAGTTCTGTAAGGTTGGAGCCAAAATATTTGAAGGAGCACATCTCCCTATATAAAATTGCCGTAGGTTTGAGGTCTGCTGGGGGGGGGGCTCCTCTGTGTCCCATTAGTGAGGGCAATACACTGTGAGAGGATGTGGCAGAGGACCTTGTGTGCTGTGGCATCCCGCTTATGAACCACCTTCCCCTGGGAAGCCTGACTGATGCCAGCACTGCTCTTGGTCCAGCACCAGGCAAAAACATGGCTATTTACTGAAGATTTGCGAGGCATGATTGATTTCATCCAAATCAGCACACAAGTGGTTTTAAATTATTTTCAACCTCTCCCATTTTAAGTGTTAAACGGTTTGACAGGTGTTTAGCCTTTAAATTATTTAAATTATTCTCACTGTTTTAAATGGTTTTAAACTGTTCAGATTCATTTTATTGTAGCCCACCCCTTGGACATAGGGCAAGGTAGGAATATTTTAATCTATCTATATGGATATCGCTGAAGGGATGTCATGTAGGAGATGGTAAAAAGCAGTGGAATGAAATTACAAGAAAAGATATTCCATCTAAACATTAAGAAGAGCCTCCTGGAGAAGATGACCTCAGAAAGTAGTGCATGACCTTCTTTAAAGGTTTTTAAACAGGAGATGGATAGCCATTTCCTAGAAGTGCTTTATCTATGGGTTCTTGCATGGCAAAGGATTGGGTTAATGGCCCTTGGGCTCCGTTGCAGTCCTATGATTATATGACCCACAGATTGATGTTTGTCTCTTTCATTGCAATTGACTCTTTCCTTCTCTTTGTTGGTCAACTAAAGCTTTAGTTTTAAAGTCACTTGATTTAAAACATGCAGCCCTAATGAAAGCATGAAAGTTATATTTTAAAAGTAATTATTTACTGTGATAGTTTCAAAGCCTAGGGAGAGATAATTTAGTTCCTATTATAGTCTCAGTTTTAAAATACTAAAAAACTTCTAAAATAGAGATAAAATACTTCTACAATACTTATATATAATTACTGAAAACACACACACATTTGAATGCTACAGGCCATTGGCCTGTGGTACAAAACACAGTCTCCTCCTGTCCACCTTATTGTCACCTTAACACTTCCCACACAGCAGGAGGCATAGAACTTGAAGAAGGTGATATTTCTCCTCCAACATGTAGTGTGGTCACATACTCGTAATAGTAGCTAAAAATTACAGTTACCTGATTTATGGAGTTAAGTTATCCTCTGTTAAGTTACAACGATGATTTGTTAGCTCCACTATCAGGAAAGGAATTTATGGAAAGTAACTAGTTCTTTGTGACTTGTTACTTCCAAGCACTGATCAAAATAGTCCCACTTCTGGAAGCAGGACAAAGCAGCCTATTTACAATTGCACCGGACGCAACATCGCTCCCCATGTCTTTTTGTACTACTCTTTCTGCATGTTTCATAATGAGCTGTTAAGAGCATTCTCCTGATCTTTTCATCAAAATTGTCTTTCAGAATTCATAAATTTTGGGGATTCATAAACAAATTGAAAGAGGGAAAAGTACACAGCCATTCCATATTGATCACCATATTTATTTAAAGTGCTGAGAAAAGAAAATCAGAGAAGGAGTAATTGCTTCACATTCCTTAAAAAAACTGGGCTGCGTTTTGCTCCCAGGTTCCTATGGCATTTTGGCTGTGCACTTCTTCGGGATGGTAGTGAGCTCTGTATCTCTTTTAAAAGCACACATGCTGTACCATTTGGTGTGACAGCTGCTAAGGTAATGATGGATTTCTAGTGAACAGTGTCATAAATAAACATACCAAATTAAAAAAGAAAAAAGAATCCTTTCCAAAGAAGAAATAAAATTTGGCAACAAAGCACATCACTTTAAAAATAAATCTTTTATAACTCATTTGTAGCCCATCAGCCCATTCCACATAAATCAACGTAGCTTAAGTTGATGATGTTCTTATTTCCTAACGCTTTAAAAACAACAGCAACAAGAAGACAACCCTGATATTGATAATCACTCTTCTTTTAAACTTTGGTGTACATTTTGGCAGGCAAGAATTGATATATAGAATTTCCCTCCTCCTCTCCCCTCCCTTCAGCCCACATGTTTCATTTAATATATTTCATCTTCATACTATGCTCCTGAAGTACATTGAGTAACTCATCAACAGCCTAGAGAATATTCTAAAGGTCATATGATGTGAATGCACATGATTTCCTGCTGTCACTATGGGCCCTTTCACACGATAGAATTGTAGCAGTATCATTCCACTTTAACTGCCATGGCTGCATCCTATGGAATCCTGGGACATGTAGTTCCATGAAACACTATAAATATCTGGCAGAGAATTCTGAACACCTCTTCCTAAACTACCACTCCCAGAATTTCATATGAGAGAAACACAGCAGTTTAAGGGGAACTACAGCACTAAATTTTAGTGTGAAGGAGCCCTAAATAAATAGGTCAATTCTTCAGTGCTCCCTGGATGGACAGTCACGATATGGATGGCCAGCTAGAACCTTCATACAAACTGCTATAGGCATCTTGGAGGAAAAGCAGAGCATAATCCGAGATGCCTCCGCTCTGTCTTTTCCAACTGTTGAAGAATCCTAGCACAAGACTCATTTGGGACAGACCTACTTTCTTTTGTTTTTGCTTCAGCATATCTGAAGAGACAACTGAGTTTGCCCTTGGGATCCCAAAGCTAAGAAATGTGCAACATCTGCCACACTGTAGTACAGGTACCCTACCTTGAATGACAGCCATTAGAAAAACTTGGGTGCTCATTTAAACTTGTAAAAGTCGTCAGATTCCCCAATGGCAAGCAGATAGAGAGCTCAAAAACTCTAATCTGAAAAAAACTTGGTGTAGCAACAGCTGTGATTCTAACCCTCAGGGTTCATCTTTTTGTCTGTATCTACTTGCTAATCTATTCATTATTGCTCAAACTTTAAGCTCTATGCTACAGAAGATCATTAATCATAGATATAATTTAATGACAGCAGGGTCATGTTCCACTAACTAAGTACACCTTGTTTGCCTCAAAATGCTAATCGCTTCTCTGCAACATTAATGAGGGGCAATTGATATTAAGCCTAATAATCATGTGTCGTCTATTTAACAGTTTTATTCATATAAACTGGGTACCTGGGTTACAGCTAAACAGAGTAAAAATCCAATTACATAGAACCAATATGTAGGTAGCATTCTAACAAAACATCTCTGAGATATTACTGAGGTTAAGGAAGATGTAACCGTGGTGGTTCTATTGAGAAAAAGAGCATTGCCAGACTTCATACATGTCATTGACTTGATTTGAATGCTGTTTGTACCTCAGAAGAAAGGATAGTACTGTATAGCTGTTACTTCATGTGCCCCCCAGCTGCTTCCACATGTTGCCACATGAATCTCTGCACTCCTAGGTTGCTGGTGATGACACGCAATTCATTCACAGTGTTATGTCATGGGGCAGAGACTCACCATATGGTGTCAGCTTGGGTGCTGAGAAAGGAAGTAACAGCTGCACCTACATCCCCTCCAACATTTCACAAATGAAAACTGGGACACATGTAACCAACCGATACCAGAGCATGGTCGAGATGGCAAAAGTTGTTTGTGAGGAAGAATACACAAGCAAGGAGAGGCTGCAGTTTTTGCTTGAGTTTACAGGGCAAGGCAAGATTCTGACTCCTCCTCTCTCTTCCCATAATTGAGAGCAAACTGCTAATCCACTTTGAACTCAGTTTGCATCAATGGAAGCAGGCCAAGGAAGAAGGGGGAAAGTGGGAAGAGAGGAGATAAACTAGGACATTGGGATAGCAGTGGATTAATTGGAACTTGCCTTTCCAAATTGAAACAGTTGGAGAGTATGTGCCTATTATAATTGATCTTTAGTCAATACAATTATCTTGCATTTCAGTGTTCACCTAATGCACCTTACCTACCAAATGGTCATAAATGCTTCCTAGATCTGGAAGCTCTATATGTAGCTTGGATCTATATGTAAATCCTGGATCCATATGTAGATTTTAAAATATTCAAAGGGCTTCACATAAATTATCTTGGAATCCTGACAACACTCTCAAAAGTAGGTTGGTAACATTATTTCACTCATATTGAGATGACTGAGATGGAGAGAATGTAGTTCGCCTAAGACCTTGGGATATTGACTGAACACAATCTGTTGTTCAGTTTTGCTGAAAAAGATCAGTTCTGTAGTGAAGTTTCCACAGGAGACAGGTGCTTTATAAACAACAACACACATCTAAAATAATGGTGGTGTTTAACACTGCCTTTTCCTAACAAGATAAGACTATCTTTTGAACTCAGTAGGACACCACTATTAACTGCTGCTTGAAATGATCAGACCAATCTGGTCTTTTTGGAAATACACTTTGAACAGTGCTCTTAATTTTAATATATTCTTCTTTTACCTGGAATAGAAGAACTTGCTGGCCTACAGCATCCAATAGATCTTTTGAATGGTATTTGAAATGATTATATGCATCATTAATGGTATAATTATTTCAGTTATATTGAGGGACATGCTAATGGTGCTAATACCATCAAGATCAATAATTTAAAAAATTCTTAAACTATTTCAGGAGGAGGAAGCCAGCTAGAGAGGCAGTTTAGCCATGAGATAACAATGAAATTAAAGCAGTTCTGAAGGAGAATAAGGAGATTGCAGAGAAGCTGAATGAATTCTTTTCATCTGTCTTCACTGCTAAAGATATAAGGGCACTAATCTAATGTTTCTGGGAAAGAAGAGGGAGGAGCTGAGACAAACAGTATTGAAAAGAGAGGAAGGGCCCTACTTATTCTATGTGAGTCAGACCTAAATACCCTAAAAGCACCAGATCACACTTGATCTTGGAAGCTATGTATGGTCAGCTTTGGTTAGTTGGGAGACTGACAATGAATACGAGGTGCTATAGGCTATATTCAGTGAAGGGAACTGGCAAAACAACATCTGAGTGTTCCTTGCCCAGGAAAATCCTGTGAAATTCATGGGGTCATCATAAGTCAACTGGAACTAGAAGGCACAGAGAGAAAGAGTAAGACCTCTTCTGGAGCATAATGTCAAGCTCTGGGCGCCACCTGTCTGAAAGAGGGATGTGGACAAATTGGAACTAGTTCAAAAGATAGCAGTGGAGATGATCAGTTAGAGGGAAAGCAAGTCCTATGTGGAAAACCTAAACATGTTTATCCCTGAGTGGACAAAACATGGGCTGAGGTCCTGCATTGGGAGAAGTACATATGGCATACCTCTACATTTCTGTAGCTATGTTGCCTCGTGCCATCCTCCAAACCCATCTTTTAAGCAATGCAGCCCCAACATAGCCATTTGTGATTGACTGGAAGCCGGGGGGAATCAGTGGAGATATATCCAGGTTTTTTTCCCCCCTGGAGCCGAATGTGCTGCAACTGACCTCTTCAGGGATCTCTGGGGGTCATTGGGAAGTTTCTGCAGATGACATCCATGCAGTGCATCCTGCTACAGGAAAATAGCTGGTGTATCTCATCTAATCCTTCAACAGAAATGGTCAAGTTGGGAGCTGCAGCACTTAAAAGATGAATTTGGGGGAATTTTGGTTGTTGCGCATGCAGTAGAGAATTCCAGCCTTTGCAGAGGCTGCAAGAGTGAGTTCAGCCAGCAACATACTTTGGGCTGTCTGTGGTTTTATCAAATCCTGCTGCTTGCTTCTTCATCTCCTTAAGCATGTATTCCCATTACAATATTGCTTTCTTGGAGGACACATGCTTAAGGAGATGAAGAAGCAAGCAAAGTATGTTGCTGCCTGAAGTGGATCAGCAAATTGTGTCCCTCACTCCCAAAATTAAGGTGTATCATAACAAAAGCTATCCAAGTTACTTTGGCGGAAGAGGCAGAAAATTCCACAACCACCTCTCCTCAGTGCAGGTAGTAAAAATACAATGGAAACAAAATGAATTACTAAGAATGTATTACCTTTTCATAAGACCCAGACTCTGCTGCCTGAGGTGGCTATCTCACTCTGGTTAAGGCTAGGGCTGGCCCTGCTTAAAACATGATGTCTGGAAGCAGATCTGGCACTGGTAATGAGGGATTGCACCTCTGAGCAGTTTTCTTTCCACTTTTCACCATCATCCAAAGCCTGTGGTGTTCACTGGATAGCAAAAAGCATCCTGTTTAGCCAGGTTTTTCACTGAGTAATAAAAACCTTGTTTAGTCAGGCATTTTGTTCCATTGAACAGGTAAGTTTTTATTTGATGTCTTTGTTTTGATAGTTGCACAGATCTGCTTTTAATCATATTAGCAGATCAGGTTATCCCAAAGATGTCAGGTTGAGGTGTGTGTGAATTGTACTTTATGGCTGGTTTTCAATGTTGCAGGGTAATATACAGTTTTTTTAATATTAAATTGTGTACGAATGCACAAATGTGTATCCTCCTACAGAATTTCTAGAGGTCTCTGGCTGACTTTGACAGAAGCATGGTGCCAGTCTAGAGGCAGCTTGACTCAGTTCTACAGGCCAGTTGAGATGTTCTTACATAAATGGTCCAAGATGCAGAAAACAAAGTCGGGGAATCATGTAGTCTTCCAGATATTGTTGAACCTCAACTCCCAGCATCCCTTATCATTGGCTATGCTGACTAGGGATTATGGGAGTTGCAGGCCATCAACATTTGGTGAGGGGCACAATTCCCATCCCTGCTGTAAGGTTGAGGGGATAAGCTGACAACCTTGATGCATAGTGTAAGACAGCATGTTCTTGTTGTTCTTATGCGCCTTGATGACCTTTATGATGACCCCACAGAAAATCTATCAAGAGGCTTCTTGGTACTATTTCTTCCAAGGAGGTTTGCCTGTGCCCTCCTCTGAGGCTGAGAGTGTGCGACTTGCCCAAGGCCACCCAGTGAGTTTTTATGGCTGAGTGGGGAATCAAATGCTAATCTCCTAGAGTCCAATCCAACACCCAGACCACTATACCACATTGGTTCCTAGCATATCAAGTGGCAGTATACTTGGCCTAAAGTTTCATTTTATCTGTTTCCCTCTACAGTAGCATCATCATCAGCTCTTCTGAGTGGCAGAGCTGCTGTGGCTAGTGGACAGATCTAGTCAAGCCCTCATTTCCTCAGAGGTCCTTGCTCTCCTTCCATCTGCAGGTTGGTTGGTTTGTTTGCGAAAAACATTTTTATGCTGTTAGGCTTTTAAAAATTAACAGCCATGGGATTTTAATGCTGCACAGCACTGTTTTCAAGGTTTTCACATTATCTTTTATTGAATATTAATGTTTTTAATGTTTTGTGTTTTTAACTTGATCAGTTGTTTGTTTTGAAAATAATTTATATTTGTATATTTCTATTGAAGCTTTTGTACAGTTTTAATCTGTATTAACACGTTGTTAGCTGCCCGGAGTCTCATTATTGTGTGAAAGGCAGAATACAAATGAACAAAACCATTACCACCACCACCACCACCACAAGAACAACTTACCATGTAAGATGGGCCCCAGGGTCTGACTCAGGAGTAATGTTTAGGTGTATTTGCTGATGGTGTTCTAGAGGGCTGGGAATGTTGTCACTGAACTACAGATCCCCTCACAACCGTGTTACCCAGCAGAGCCATAGATGATAAATGCTGGGAAGTTCAGCAACATCTGGAGGCTTGCCTGATTTCCCCATCTGGTGTAGTAGGTAGTCCCATCACTCTCTTGAAGGAGCAGGGATAATAGAAATATTACCAGCACTTAACTTCCTAACTTCCACGCTTTAAAGAGGAGAAACCGGGGAGCATCATATTTATTTGCCAAACTGTTGCATCCCTGTTTAACTTTCATTCCCCAGTCAAACGGCAGATATATAAACCTTTCACCCACACAAACAGTATTATCAACTGTCTCTCCTATCAGTGCTGTGCAGACTTGCAACACAACAGATTTATTTAACGACTGAATGGGTACATCAAACAATGCGAGAGGAAAAACAAAGGTCCCAGCCCTCCTTGGGGAGGTGTCCTTGGTGACAGCCCAGCTGATACTGCTATTCAGAGGGCACTGGATGGCCTGATAGGGGGAACTCTCCCCTTCCCATCAAGTCTGCACTGAGATGATGACTCAGGACAGCTGTTCCTACTGGGACAACAGCTACTGCCAGTCTTCTTGGCACGGCCACCTTGGCTAATTTCAGGCATTATCCCCAATGATGTATTTTCACTGATGGTGTAAATCTCATCAGTTGCCATTGTACTGCACAATGCCGTCATATTTACATATTGTAGTATCAGGGGACAAGTCCCACAACTTCCAGCTGACTTTTTCTGAGTTGTGTTGTTCCCCCCTTCCTTCAACCACCATCACCTTTGTTTAGTAAAATAATATTTTTCCTGTGATTTTTAGTTTCCCTTCCTGTCAGCAACAAGGGGGTGGGGAGAGATATGGGTCAAGAAATAATGGCCTATATACACACAAAACCTATTACCTTTAATGGCACTATATAAAAGATGATGCTCTGAGATTATGGGTTGATGTAGAAAAGAATCATTGGATAAAGTGGGGTTGAAGTTAGTCAGTACTTCCTTATGACTCGTTGTTTTTAGTAATTCTGACTGGCATAGAGCAAAACCTGGATCCAGTGCCCTGGGGTTAGTTCCAACAAAGAGTTGGATCTAGAATTTGCCTTTCCTTAACAAAATAATTTCTTCTATCTCTGTGGGGCTTCTGAACCAGTGGAGGAATCCTCCTGGAGGAACGAAGGAGGCAGCCATCTTTACTGATATTCTTTTTTGCAGGCCCCTAGACCTGGCTCTTGAAATCCTCTTGAACAATGAGAGAACTGTTACAAGGGTTTAAGCACCGGACTACAGCCATGGAGACCAGGGTTTGATTCCCTGCTTGGCCATGGAAACCCACTGAATGACCTTGGGTGCATCACACACTCTCAGCCCCAGAATAACCCATGATAAGTTCATCTTAGGGTTGCCATAAGTCAGAAATGACTTGGAGGCACACAACAACCAGAGGAGAATCAGCACTCTTACTGCTTCTTTTAAACGCTTAATGCTCAATAAGTGTTCTCACTGGCAGGAAAGAAGATGGATTCAAAGCATAGTGTTTTCATGTATGGCTACCTTCCCCAACCTCATGGCTCCAGATGTGTATGCCTTAATTAGTTATTCAGAATGTCCCTCTGGGGGTAGGTGGCCAATAGGTTGATCCAAGGAATATGCAGCACCACCAGAAGTGTCTCCTTTAACTATTAAAGAGGTCAGGCAGAAGAGTAACAGATGAGACAATGGCCCTTTCTGCATGAGGAAGTTAAAACGGGCCAAGGCGTCCTGTCAAGGAAGTCGTCCGCACCTTGGATCGGACTAGGTTCGGACTATTTACCTTAGTTCCGTACCTTAGTCCAATCCAAAATGCCCCCAAGTGGTCCTCCAGCGCGTTAAGTGAAGACTGGAAAAATCCGGTCTTTCAATCTTCTGAAGCGCGCCATTGCGTTCCTGCTCACTTGTGCAGATGCGCAGGCTTGCACCAATGTGAGCCTGCGATCAGCAGAAGGTGGGCTGTGGGTGTGGTCAGTGTCAGCAGTTGGTCTGGACCCACGAAGAACAGGAAGCCGCCATTTTCAGCCTGAGCAGTACGGATCTACAGACCTTGCACTGCTCCGATTCGACCTGCAACAAACAGAGGAGCCCTGCAGAAGGGCTTAAGGGAAAGCCCGCATTGCTTCGAAGAGAGAAGAACCGGTAGGTAATGGCACGGAGCGATTCACTCACGTAGTGCGGAAAGGGCCAATGTCTCACAAAATGTAGGCTATTTCAGGCCTTGCACACAAAAATATACACTAAGCCCAATAACATTTAGGTAGCCAGTACAACTCTTTCAGTAGATGTGCTATACGATGGTAATAGGTTGCTGCAGTTGACTACTGCGCTACCACATTTGACATCATTTGCGGCTTCCAACCAAACATAATGGCCTCCCCTCACTTAATGCATTACAGTAAAGTTACCAGTGCATGGGCCACTATGATCTCATTGTGACAACAGGCTTGTCCACCCGACCCCCCCGTCGTATTTCCATTCCATCCATTTCCTCACCTGGAACAAAGTCCAAATCAAGGCTATGTCATGCTTTATGTATTTGATAAGAACATGAAACAGCTATGTGGTTGTTATGCAGACCATAGAGTCCTAGCACAAAGGAGGAGTGTTGGTTTCAGGGCAGAAATCACCTAGTACCAAGCCCCTAGGTTCTTCTAGGGACACATTTGAGATAACCTCAACCACTTCAGTCACAAAGTCTATATGATATCAAGGTAGCCAGTACACTAACAGCACCCTGATCTATCTCAGTTGTCCAAAACCAGATGAGATCCCTGAGGCCTGCTCAAGGGTCGAGAGGTCTCCTGGAGATGGAGAGAGAAACATGATGGACCACAACAGCACCCCATCCACGGATTCTCTAGTCTAGTTTGGTAATGCACTGAGCATTGAAATAGTCAAAGCTGAGCTAGGTCCACCAACCAACTTGCCCACCCAGATCTCAGTAATACATGCCAAGGTGACTCATTCATTCATGATGTAATCCTTAAATCATGGGTAAATAAGAACTTAACTGTGAACCAAAATGGCACTGGGTACAATAGCACCAGAATGCAAATCACAGTGGTAGAGCAAAACCTAGAAAGGTCAAGAGTGGCGAGGTGAGGGAAAACACTTACAATCCCTCATTCCTTGAAAATCAGCCACCTCCTGTACATTTTCTCACATCTCAATCTGCTCTGAATTATAGGGATTGGGGCCTTTCTTCTATAACATTGTACATCAACATAATCTTCACATCACACGTCACATTCTTTCCAATGCTCAACTTTTCCTTGAGGTTAAATCCTTTTCATAACTAATCTGTTCCATGCATTCAAACCACATTTGTTCCCCTGGTCCTCCAACATCAAGAGATGAAGCCAACTAGGGAACACACAAGTGATAGTAGATCTGCCATATGTATCTGCTATCAACAAACATGCCACTTAAAACTCACATATATCTCCTGGCAGCCAAAATCACCCCTGCCTCTCACTACAGGTAGCATAAAAATACAAGTGGTAGTGTTACATTAGAATAATGACCAATATTGTCAGTAAAGGTTGGACCAAACCTGTAGAAAATACTTTGTGATGTGGGTCGTTAAGTGTACCTGTGGAGAGCCATGTGACTTTAGCTGAGTCATGCTGATGAGCAACCAGGGGAGAAGGTTGCATCAGGTGTGGGGAGAATGCAAAGGCTGGCAGGATTGTATCAGCTAGTGTGAGCATAAATGTAGCTGAGAGCTAGCCAGCAAGTTGCATATGGTGCCTGATGTGTTTGCTGGAGGCTCTGTCAGAGCAAGCAGGGGGATGCTGGAATGCTTTCTGAAGATTCTTGTAAATATGTACACATTGTAACTGAAGAATAAATTGCCTCCTTAATGAAAGAGAACAATTGGTGTGGGTGAGTTTTTCCTGGTTATAGTGCATTGCTGCTAAGGTATTCTCTGCTGCTGGACATGCTTCCAAAGCTGTGGGAGCAATCTCTGCTATATTTTGGGTGTGACAAATATGAAGAACAACCACAATATATTAGATGCTTCCTGGCTCCAATCTGGGGCCTTTTCTGATAAATTCCATAAATATTTTCATAGCTTCTTGGTAGCTGCTCCTAGAGTGAGGAATCCTATCCCACAGAAAGAAAGGCTGCCCACTCTCTGCCTTCTTCCAATGGCATTATTTAGTGAATAACAAAAAGGTCGTTTAATGCAGTGTTTGTGCTGTACTTCTGTTCTTATCATTATGTCTTTAGTTTACGTGGTTTAAATTATTTAAATGGTTTAAAATTAATGATTTTTCAATGTTTTAAAATACTGATGTTTCATTTTGATGGTTTATATAACTTTCTTTCTTTTAGCATTATTCTTAATTTTTTTAAATGTACATTGTTTTAATTCTTGTTGTCAGCTGCATTGGGTCCAATGTTGGGACAAAGCCAGGAGAGAAATTTTATTTTTAATTTTACACACACACACACACACACACACACACACACACACATCTCCACTTATCTGCTAACTGGTATCTCTACTGCTAACAGAAATGGTGACCATCATTCTGGGCTTGGTTCAAAATCAAATACTTATTCACTTTGTAGCCAAGCCCTTGGGAGCTGGGTTCTGCTGAGAAAAGGTGACAGAATGGTATAGTATCCAGCAGTATATGGTAATGTTTGTTTTTATTGCTATTATGGAAAGACTCATTTCAGAGGAAGCAACTGGGGAAACCATGTTTGAGTTATTCCTTGTCTGAGAAAACCTTATGAAATTTGTTGGGTCACCATGCGTGTACACACACACACACATACTTGGAAAGCAATACCTTTTTTAAAAAACGTGTTTTGTAGCAGCATATCACACACGTAGTCTATTTGTATGCAATGTTTTTCTTTCTTAGGGCCTCCTTTTGTGTCTGCTACTGATTTGTTAATGATATGCCATCTGAAATACGTTCAGCCACACACCACTGGTTTCAGTTTTGCACACAGAAGCAAAAACCTGGGACTTCATCAGCCATGATTGCAATCTTCTGCTCAGTGAAGAAAGCTCTGGTTGCACAGATTTAGATGTCAAAAAGGATGGTGATAATCTTATTAACCTTGAGTTTCTCAACTCCTTTGAGTCTCTAGATTATAAAGTAGGAAACCTAGCAGGTGGCTGTTGGATTTCAATGTTTATGCTCATTTAAAAACCCACCTAGGATTATTTTCTTCCTGAAGAAAGAAGAAAAGCAACTAAAAAGGAACAGACAACCTCCAGTCCAGGAAACTAATGCAATAAATGCTCTCAGTTTGGATCAAAACTAATGAATGGAAATATGTTTTATCACATATTGTGGCTCCATCTGGCTTCAGTCCCAAGCGGCAAGTGGCCTTGGATTGGGAAGCACAATCATATCAAAAGATGTGTTTAGTGAGAAAGGAATATAGCTCACCTGCTCTGATTTCCAAGTTCCATCCCAGAGATAAAAGGATCAAACAGCAGGTGATGGGAGTTAGCTCTGCCAGTCAGACTGCCCTGGGACAAAGTCGTTTCCTGTAGTCCTAGTGCAGTGTGAATGTGTTTATTCAGAGAAGTGTTTGCAGTTCCATCAGCTACACCTGCAGAAAGCTATTTCTGTGCTGGATAAGTACTTTCTTTGGTATGTATATATTTGAAATTGTGTTGCGTGACCAGTGGTCAATGTCTCACAGAGACAGCTGGTGAAATCATACCTTTCCTGAAGTAAAGTTTCAAAACTTCTAGTGAGTTAATTGAATTTTGATTCAGTTTCCTTCCTGTTTTACTTTGCCTAAATGACTTGTCTGTTTGACCATTTTGGGCAACAAATAGTTATGGAAACTTCTTTGAAAAACAAACTAAGGTAGTAAAATTAGAGATGGGGTGTGTGTTTCCAGCTTTGGACACTTACGTGGGAAAATTTCTTTAACTTATACAAAGTGGTCTTTCTTTCATAATTTATTCTACAGAGGAACTCCCACCTGATACTATAATTATGAACCGATGGCTATAAGCTTAAAGGCGGTGGTGACGGTGGTGAAATCAACAAATCCTGTCTGAATGTGGAGCCCTTTCATACTACTGTAGTTGGAGAGGCACCAGAGATCTCTGGATGAGAATTCTAAATTCCTTTCCCTAAACTGCAAAATCCAGGATACCCTAGGATGGAATCATGGCTGTTGAAATGGAATCATAGTGTTATAACTGTGTAGGGTCAAAGGGCCTCTGCTTTGTATTGGAAAATCAGAGAACCTCACTAATACTACTCATGTGCATTTCCAAATCCCTACCCTACCCCCTTCTAACACAGGGAAATAATTTCATATGGAGTCTTATTCCAAACCAAACTCCATCTAGGTTTAGATCCTTTTTATAACTACTGCCCATCTATTTCCACAGTTATAGTCTAGGGGAGTTATTAATTTTTTGGTAATTTATAACTTTTTTAAAAAATGAGATCATTAGATAATCACCCTGGGCAACACATATTAGACTATGGCCATTTCCACACGAGGGAATTAGAACGGGGCAGTGCGTCCTATCACGGAGGTCGTCTGCACCTTGAAGCGGACTAAGTCCGGACTATTTACCTTAGTTCCGTTCCTCAGTCCGCTCCAAAACGCCCCCAAGCAGTCCTCCAGCGTGCTTTTTGAAGAACGGAAGAAAACCAGTCTTATTTTTCGGAGCGCACCATTGTGTTCCTGCTTACTTGTGCAGATGCGGAGGTTTGCACCAATGCGAGCCTGCAATCTGCGGAGGGCGGGCTGTAGGTGTGGTGAGCTTCAGCGGTCGGTCCGGACCTGGAAACAACCGGAAGCAGCCATTTTGTCAGCTGGAGTGGTGTGGATCTAAGACCTCGCACTGCTCCGATTCACCCGGGACCAAACAGAGGAGCCCTGTGGAAGGGCTTAAGGGAGAGTCCGCGTTAGTGCGGACCCAGAAGAAGTGGTAAGTAGTGGCACGGAGCGATTCCCTCACCTCGTCCAGAAATGGCCTATGTTTGGACTTCCAGCTTATGGCGACCCTAACGTGAACTTTTCATGTTTTTTACTTGACAAGATTTTTCAGAGGGGGTTTACCTTTGCCTTCCTCTGAGGCTGAGAGAGTATGCTATCAACCTGGAACTTCTGTTGGATACATGCAATTCCATTTTTATGATCCACTGGTTAATGCACGCCAGCTCTTCTTTTGGTACTGGATGTTCTTCCCCCACTCCCATTCACATATATGTCTCCCTCTGTCATAATATCTGAAAGTGGTGTACAGGAAAAAAAAGCCCAATTTAAAATAGTGTAAAATGGCATGCAACCTAAAGTATAAACAAATTTAACAGTTTAAAATTATGCAGTATATTTATATAGCTTCAAGGCAAGATTTTTAGATCCCAAATGTAGATTGTTAAAAACTTCATTTTTTAAAAAAACACGTTTTACCTGGTCTGGAATGAAGCTAATGTTGGTGCCAGTTGGGCCTCCAAGGGGCAGGGTGCTACAGCAGAGAAGACCCTGTCCTGTATCCCCACATAGTGTTTATTTCTGCTTAAAGAACACAGAGCAGGCCCCTTCCAGCAGGTATCCATATTTGGTGGGTTTATATAGAGAGCAGCACTCATTTGAGTACTGGGGTTCCAAACCATGTAGGAATATAAATGTCTTCACAAGCATCTTGGATTCAGATCAGAAGCATATTGGCAGCCATTGAAACTCCTTTAAAGCCAGTGCCATAGGTTTTATGTAGGTTGTTCTGTCAGTAATCCAGCTGCGGTCTGTCTGGTCTTGAAGACCACCACCACTTAGAGCGCACTGCTAAGGTCTGGACTTCAGCAGAGCTGAACCTTATCCCTCAAATACATTCTTTAGATAGCTCTTTTAGTGGTCAGGTTAAAATTCAGCATGGATTCATTGCCCTATCAGCATGTGAGCCACTAGCTACCACTGGCTACCACACATTTGACAGCCATCATTCGGTGGAATTGGTCCTGGAGGCAGTGATGTATTTAAGTCTTTTACTCCAAGTCTCAAGTCTCTAACTTCAAGTCTCAAGTCCTTGAAGATACTTTCAAGTCAAGTTTCAAGTCTGGAAGCCAACTTTACACCCCATCCAAAATTCCAGAATTATTGGATAGAGTGTAATAAATTCAGTTTTAACAATTTAAGTAGAGTTGGCTCTCCACATTTGCAATTTTGCCATCTGCAGCTTTGGAAGTGGAGAATAGGATCCTATCTTACTCCTCATTACTGAAAATTCAAAAGCTTTAGAAGGAAAGATCCTTCTTTCTGAAACCCATTGCCTAACACATTTGCTGTTCCCCCCTGAGAAATGCACTCTGCACTCTGGAGGTGAGTCTTGTCTTTTGCTTTTAGGAAACATTTTAGAAGGCTCCTCTAATATGCAGCAGGGTCAGGCTGCTGAGCAGACTTCAAGCCTGCCTCAAGCCCATTGCCGAACCTGTTTGCTGTTCCCGTCTGAGAAATGCACCCACACTTTGGGCTTGTGACAGATTGTCATGTGACTAGAAGGCAAAAAGAGATGGAGACATTGTTCAAAGTTGTAAGATTTCTGGATTAACGCATTATGTTGCTGAACAAAGGGCATCAAGCCAGTCATTAAAAATATGTAAGTCTCGAGTTTGAGTCAAGTCAGTGTATCATTTATGGCTGAGTTGAGTCCGAGTTGAGTCACTGAAGCAACTTAAGTCCAACTTGAGTCCGAGTCTATCGACTCAAGTCTACATCACTGTCTGGAGGTAGGAGCTGAACAGTTGTAACATGAGTCTACCAAATCCCATCTTGGAGTCCCTGCTTGTGTTTCCTCTGCCCTCATAGACTTGCTTCTAGGCTGTAGCCTCTTCTCTTGGTGGGCACACATGGGTCTCTCTCGCTTTTCTTCCTCTTTCATAGGATGCAGAGCAATGAGCATATTGGGACAGTTGAAAAACATTGCTCCCATGGACCTATTAATCATAGGATCATAGAATTGGAAGAGACTCCATCTAGTCCAACCCCCTGCCATGCAGGAATACCACCATCAAATCATTCCCAACAGATGCCCATCCGGCCTCTGTTTAAAAGGCTCCAAAGAAGGAGACTCCACCACATTCTGAGGCAGTATATTCCACTGTTGAATGACTCCTACCATCAAGAAGTTCTTCCTGATGTTTAGGTGAAATCTCTTTTCCTGTAGTTTGAATCATTGCTCTGAGTCTTAGCCTCTGGAGCAGCAGAAAACAAGCTTGCTCTACCCTCCATATGACTTCCCTTCAAATATTTAAACACAACTATCATGTTGCCTCTTACCTTTCTTTTTCCAGGTTAAACATACCCAGCTCCCCAAGCCGCTCCCCACAGGGCACGGTTTTCTAGCCTT
The DNA here is from genome assembly GCA_030412105.1 of Cyclura pinguis. Lineage (NCBI taxonomy): Eukaryota > Metazoa > Chordata > Lepidosauria > Squamata > Iguanidae > Cyclura > Cyclura pinguis. The sequence continues at coordinate 232,229,161 of CM059599.1, read as the reverse complement.
TTACCATTTTGATCACCCTCCTCTGGACACATTCCAGCTTGTCAATATCCTTCCTAAACTGTGGTGCCCAGAGCTGGACACAGTATTCCAGGTGGGGTCTAACCAAAACATAATAAAATGGTACTATCAATTCCCTTAACCTGACATTATGCTCCTATTGATGCAGCCCAGAATTGCATTGGCTTTTTTAGCTGCCACATGACACTGCTGACTCATGTTCAGCTTGTGGTCTACTAAGACTCCAAGATCCTTTTCATCTGTACTGTGGTTAAGCCAGGTGTCACCCATCTTATATCTGTGCATTTCATTTTTTCTACCCAAGTGTAGGACCTTACCCTTCTCCCCGTTGAAATTCTTTTTGTTAGTTTTAGCCCAGCTTTCTAATCTATTAAGATAATTTTGAAATCTGATCCTGTCCTCTGGAGTGTTAGCTACCCCTCCTACTGTGGTGTCATCTGCAACTTTGATAAGTATGCCTTCTATACATCACTGGGCCCAGGAAGAATCCTCTGGCACCCAACTAGTCACTTCTCTCCAGGATGAAGATGGCCATTGGTGAGCACCCTTTGGGTTTGGTCAGTCAGCCAGTTACAAATCCACCTAACAGTAGTATTGTCTAACCCTCATTTTACTAGCTTGTTTACAAGAATATCATGGGGGACCTTGTCAAAGGCCTTACTGAAGTCAAGATATGCTATGTCCACAGCGTTCCCTTCATCTATCAAACTAGTAACTCTTTCCAAAAAAAAAAAAGAGAGAGAGAGAGAGAGAGAGAGAGAGAAAGAGAGAGATCAGATTAGTCTGGCATGACTTGTTTTTGAGAAACTCATGTTGACTTTTAGTGATCACGGCATTCCTTTCTAAGTGCTTATGTTACCCCAAAAGGTGAGGGACCTTGAGGTCCTCCAGCAGTATCCATGCCTCCATGAAAATGTGGGGAATTACTGCTCAAAAGGGAGGACTGCAAGAGATGAGGTAACCATATAAGATATTTTCACCTTCACTCATACTAACTATAAGACAACAGTTGGAAATCAAAAAGAATGTCATTATTGGGGGAATTCACAAACACGCAAGTAATCAAGCAGCCTCATGAACCATACAAGGCTAGCAGAAGGAAAGGAGAGAAAGGTTGGATAGTAAGAGTTTGGGGTGAAGTGGGTGATAGTTACTGTTCCTGGAGCAGCAGAGGATCTAAGCAAGATGTCTCGGACTGGAGAAGTTTGAGGGCAGTACAATTTTGGGACCCTCATGCAGCATCACACGCCAATGTGTGTCCAAAATACAACTAACCATCAGCTGAGCCGAGGTTAGAGTACCTTTTTTCTGCCCTGAGGGGAGTGTGTTAATTGCTCTCTCACAGAACTGACAAAGGGTTCTGTTTGTCTTTGTGGCAGGTGACAAAGCATTAAGGGAAGTCACAATAGCATTTAAATGACTGGAAAGGTAACAGAACAAAAGGACAGTTTCTGTGAGAAAATGCAACAGGATGTTGACCTTTTGGTTGCTCCGTCTAGCAGCTTTGTTTGCTATTGTTTCCTGGGATTGGACACTAGAGGACCATCTAAAACTCATCACATTGAGCTCTCTGACTGATCTGTCCAAATTTATGACCTAGCCATGATGAGGTCCTTTGTCCTAACTTCAGGAAGCTTTCAGTCAGAGTTCTTTCATTCCACACGGCTTTCAACCACAAGTGTAAGATTTATATTTATTTAATGCCAATTAAACAATATTTATAGCCAATCATACTGTATCATAGATCAGGGGTATACAACATGGTAACACAGAATGTCTGTTTAATCTGCTGTAGAATATTTCCTGGTATTGATGTCAGGCTGACTGGGTGGTGATTGATTGAGTCCTCTTTTTTTCCCTATTTGCAGATGAGGACAATATATGCCTTCCTCTAGTCTACTGGAACTTCTTCCATTCTCCAGGAATTCTCAGAGATTATTGCCAGGGGTTCTGAGATTACTTCTGCCAGTTCTTTTAATACCTTTGGATGTAGTTCATCTGGTCCTGGAGACTTGAATTCATTTAGAGTTAACTGGTACTCCTCTACTATCTTTTTATCTATATTGGACTGCATTTCCCTTACTGCATCATCTGCTCCATTCACCCCAGGTAAAGCATTGTTTTCCTTTTGGGAGAAGACCAAGGCAAACAAGTTGTTCAGTAGTTCTGCCTTTTCTCTGTCCCCTGTTAGCATTTCACTATCCTCTCCATGCAGAGGCCCTATCATTTCCTTCCTCTTCCTTTTGCTGTGTGAAAAAAAGCCCTTTTTATTGTTTTTAATCTCTCTAGCAAGCCTGAGCTCATTCTGTGCTTTAGCTTTTCTGACTTTCTCCCTAAACTTGCTGGCCATTTGTTTGAATTCCTCTTTGGTGATTTCCCCCCTTTCTCTTTTCTTGTACATGTCCCTTTTAAATCTTAGCTCCATTGAAAGTTCATTGGACATCCATCCTGGATTCATTAGACACCTCCCATTTTTTCTAATCACTGGAAATGTTTGAAATTGTGTTTTCAATATCTCACTTTTAAGAAACTCTTATCTATCATGAACTCCCTTCTCTTTTTGTATTCCTGACCAAGGGAATCACACACAATATTTCCCCAAATTTATTGAAATCAGCTTTCTTAAAGTCTAGAATGCATGTCTGACTATGCTTGGCTTCCCCTTTCCATTGTATAACAAACTCCAGGAGAACACGATCACTTCCACCTAAGGATCTCAGCACCTTTACCTCATTAACTAGGTAATCATTGTTGGTTAGGACCAGATCTAAAATAGTCATCCCTCTTGTTTCCCCCTCCACCTTCTGGGCTATGAAATTGTCTGCAAGGCAATTGAGAAATCTGTTAGACCTGATACTCTTGGTGGGGCTTGACTTTCAACAAGTATTGGGATAGTTGAAATCTCCCATTACTACTGTGTTTTTCCTTTCTGAATGTTTGATCATCTGTTCCAGGAAAGCATCATCCAAGTCCTCAGTCTGGCTTGGAGGTCTCCAGTACACTCTCACAATGACATCACTTATTTCTCTTTCCCTTAGTTTTTACCCAGATGCTCTCAACCTGGCTTCCAGGATTTAAGTCATGCATCTTTTCACACGTGTAAATGTCCCTGACATATAGTGCCACTTCTCCTCCTTTCCTGTTTGGTCTGTTTCCCTGAACCTGTTTGATCTATTTCTCTGTCTTTCTCTGAAAGGAATGAGTCAATTGCCTTTCAGTATTTCCAGCTTTTGAAAGTGTGTGTCTAGAATGCAAGCCATTTTGCCACTAACACAGCAGATTCTGAAGAGGAGGTATTGGTCAAGCAATGATTTACCACATGTCTTATTACCGTTAATAGAAATCCACTGAGCAAATTCTGGTTTTGTTGTTATGTGCCTTCAAGTCATTTCTGACTTACGATGGCCCTAAGGCAAACCTATCACAGGGTTTTCTCAGCAAGGGTTGTTCAGAGGGGGTTTGCCTTTGCCTAACTCTGAGGCTGAGAGAATGTGACTTACCCAATGGGTTTCCATGGCTTAGTGGGGATTCTAGCCCTGGTCTTCAGAGCAGTAGTCCAGTGCTCAAATCATTACACTACTCTTAATTCTGGCACTGACCCTCAATACAATATTGTGCAAAGGGAAAAGTCTAGAAACTTGACCTGCAAATTATATACATAGAGCCCTGTTTCCTTAAGGAGAGGTGTGAGTATTAACAGTCATTTCATGTTAGTTAGACAGTATGGAGTTTGTGTTCCTCCTCTTCACCATTTGCATTTGTTCTTGCAATGTCCCTACAGTGTGAGAGAGAATAGACCAGCCAAAATAGAATAAGGGATAACTGCTGATTCAAAAAGAACGAAAGGAAAGAAAAGAAAAGGGGGTCAGAATCAAGTGGATTTATTCAAAAAAATCCCTTTGTGAATAGGCATTGGTTGCTCAGTTGCAATTGGCTACCCTCTTCCTTGGTGTTTGATTATACCCCTGCCTTTGGCCTCTGCTTCTCAGGAGGTGACAGATTGGCTAAATTAATGTTGAGTAAAATCAGTGAAAGGGAAAATAATGGACGCCACATGATTTATTGCTTTTTGCAGAAATCTGCTAAGCAAATTCTGGATATGCCTTTCTGTAGTGTGCAAAAGAAAAGTCTGAGAAGCCTGACCTGCAAATTGTTTGCTTTGAGCCCTTGCTTCCTTAAATGAGAGAGAGAGAGAGAGAGAGAGAGAGAGAGAGAGTGTATATGTGTGGAGAGAAACTGTAATGGGTATTGTTGTTTAAAGTATGCAAATGTAAGTAACTCGGTAGCATTGCTTCATTAGAGCAGTCCAGTGCTGACCCAATAAATTATTAGGAATATATATTTTACAGGAAATTGACTTAATTGAAGCTTTGGTTAGTCCCTACAAAATGTGTCTGGTTCATGGCACAGTAGCCAGGAATTTATAAATGAGTTCAGAATGTTGTTCAGGCACCAGAAAATAAACCTCCAAGCTATTTACTACCTCTATGATATATAAAGTTTGCAGTTTTGATTTTGTGTGATTATGTTCAGCAATGGTGACCTTTAGAGGCAACAATATTGAAGTGTAATGAGGAGATGTTTGATCACTGGTCTACAATGAAGACTTGGCACGACTTCTCCAGTCCTTCCTGGGATCTGTGAAATTCAATTGACAGGCTTTAACCTTTAGACTGCTGAAGTTTCAAAATGTAGAGGGATTTGGCCTCTTTATATATTCCCTGTTAGCTATAGGGTTAGTTGGTGGTGGTTGTGTTGTCTCAAAAAACCAGGTCTCTTTTTAGTTATCCTATTAAATTGATACTATCCATAAAGTTACACTAAATATTGTTGTAGGTGGGGTTATTAATAATGTTTGCCGGTCAGTGTCTAGTCAGACTTATGTCAAAAGAACTGGAAGAGCAGGTTGCAGTGCTAAATATGGTACCTGGTGTATCAGGTCTGTGCTATTAGTGGAGGGCTTGCAGTTTATTATTGATCCTCACTGAAAACAATGGAATGGGATAGCTATCCCAATCCAAACTGTGTTGGGGTTGAATGGATTAATTCTAGCATTTCATCATGATTTGGCAGTAAGTGCACACGGAATTGGCAGTCATAACTAGCTGTTGCTGGATTGTGTCCACTTTGTTTTAGGGTTCATGTGATGATGTAATTTTGTAAATATTAATTAATATTTGTTTACTCATAAGAAATTTGCTCCATTTCTCTTTTCACTGCAGCCAGGTAAACTGGCAGCCCAAGATCTCCTAGTTAAGAAGGGGAAAGAGGAATGAAATATTGGGGGTTTCCACCTGAGCCAATGGAATGGCCCCCTCTGACCCCAACTCAGACAATAGTTAGTTTCACTAGAATTAGGGCTACTGAATCTGTTGCTGAATGGCTAAGTAGACATTTATGTAAATCTCATCCATGCATATGGTATCTTTAGTTGGGAAGAGCAGTTGGATTTAGGGCAAAATGTTATTTTAGTTCTGGATGAGGGGTATTCTAAAGACAGCAAACAGTATTGGAATCAGTAGAAAGCAGAAGGCTTTCACGGCCGGAATCCATAGGTTGCTGTGGGGTTTCTGGGTTTAGAGGCTGTGTTCTATTAGTATTTTCTCCTGACGTTTCATCTGCATCTGTGGCTGGCATCTTCAGAGAATATCCTCTGAAGGTGTAAGCCACAGATGCAGGTGAAACGTCAGGAGAAAATACTAATAAAACACAGCCTCAAAATCTGGAAAACCCACAACAACCTATAGTATTGGAATCAGTTAAACTGTAGGTTACGTTATCAATATAGCTAATAGATATGTTTTTTCCTATGAGGGAGTGTCTGAGTTTTTTTCTAATTTAAATATGCAAGAAATTTCTAAAATATCTACTTTAAGGTTATTTTGATTTAAATTGTTTTAATTCCCTTTGAATTGTTTTAATTGTATTACATTGTCTTAAGTGTTACATTGCTATACATGATTTTAGCCTTTTAAATTTATGTTTATTCTTTTAAATTGTTCTAAACTGGTTTTATTCTCTATAGCTCTGAGATCATAGGATATAGGGCAGGATATAAATATTCAAATAAATAAATAAATATTCCTCTTAGATTGCCACAGTGCTATACAAAAAATTGAGTATCATTACCATTAGTATGAATGGTCATTGTAGCCAATAGCCACTGGGAAAAAAATGGCCCAATGCAATGCAAGACAATTTTTTTTTTGAAATATTTTTATTAAATTTTACAATAAAAATAAAAAAGATAATCCCTCCCTTCCCCACTTCCTTCTTTTTTTCCAGTTGTATCTGCTTGTTTGTCATACTGCGTACATATTTTCAACTTAACAACATCCATACATTATTACTCTTACTTTGTTACATTGCTGCTTATTACATATCTTTTACATTGTTTATTTTTTCTTTATCCAATTCAGAACTTCTCCCCATTCCCTTTCAAAGTTCTGGATAGGGTTATTTCTCAAGAAAAATGTTAACTTTTCTGTTTCTACCATATCCATAACCTTAAGTTTCCATTCTTTTATATCTACATATTCCCTTTTTTTCCAATATTGCGCATATGTCAATCTTGCAGCAGTTATCAAATATAACAATATCTTCTGGTGACATCTTATTTCTCTTTGTTGTCCTAACGTATTTAACAAATAAAATTTTGGCTTCATTTCAAAATTAAATCTGTAAATTCCTTGGATTTCATCATGGATTTTTTCCCAAAATTTCCTTGCTATCTTACACAAGACAATTTTATATGATCGAAAAACAAAGGAGGAGAGATTGAAATTAGCATAATAATAAATAGTTTTTTTATTTATTGCGCTAAAAGAGTCCCTTTTCTTGCAAAGTGGTGTAAATTACATGCTATGATGAAAAGCATAAGGACTTTTATTAAAGGAGTGGACACAGATTGGGGCTAGCCTGTTTCCAGTCAGATCTGTACTATAGAACTAGGTTCCCCACCACCAGCTTCTTTTGAGGGTAGCAATTAATTCCATCTCTATCTCTTCTTCCACCACAGCTCTTCAGGTACCTACCTGAAGTCTTGGCTGCCAATATCTGCCCAGCCTATCCTCTCTCCCTTTCTTTTCATTTCAAGGGTGTTGTGACTCAAGGTGTCAAGCCATACCTCCAGCCAAGGCTTTTAACTCTTGAAAAAAGTTAAATTGGAGGTAATATATTTCCCTCATTAATCTGTTACTTTTGAGGAAAGTAAAAAAGCGGACGTAACTGTTCACTCGGAACTTAGCAAGGACTGGAAAAATCTCTTTTAACCAACACACTTTCTGCTGCCTTGGAACTTTTTTTTTTTTTTAATGTGCTAATGCCTTCTAAATAAATTAATTGTAAGCACTGTACAGTGCCATCCCATGCATATCTGCTCCAAAGTGAGCCCCAGTGAGTTCAGTGGGACTTAGACCATTTCTGCAGGAGAAGGGAAGAACGGTTCACTGCATGTCACAAGCGGTGTTTATATACTCCGATTTGGAAACTGAATTCAGAAATTCAGAAACTCTGCTGTCTGCACCCCCCCCCCCCATTTACATCATACTATTGTGGAGAACAGAGGTTGCTGCGTCTACAACAGCAAGTCCCTGGCCACCCCCATTTCCCTCCCTCACCCCCCCCCAGCCATTGCTGATTAGTCTGTTTTTTAAAACACACACACACATTTTTAACACATTTTTGTGTTGCTACATTTGTGTGTAGGAATGTATGTTTGTTGATAAGTGGAAAAAACACATTTTAACAGTCCATTACAAGATCCACTCTCTTCCCACTGTCTGTTTAACACAGGAAGACAATAATGACGGCAGCCTGTCCTTTGATGGGTGGAGAGAAACAGGGATGGAAATGACGGAAGGGACAGCCTGGGACTTCTGCAATGTGGATCGATGCTACACTTCTGCATGTAGGTGAAAACCGAAGCAGAACCAGTTTGGGAAATTTACATCGGAGTTTTTCCTGTTTTCACATAAAGCAGTTTTGCATCGCAGTGAACCATTCTAGGAGCTGAAAACGTGCAGAACCACAAGGGAAACTACGATGCTAAAACAGTACAACATGCAGACCGGAGGGTAAGATTTTTGATGCTGCTACGATGTACCAACCTCATGCAGAAATGGCCTTACTCTGACATCTGTGTAGCACTGCCATCTTATTTCCTCAGATGATGTTTAATTGGTTTCATTTGCAAGCTCTTGTGGTCAGTTTTGAAGGACATCACGGTGAGAGAATAAGCTATAAATGTAAATATCGATAAACAAACAGCACACAGGAGGATTTTCAGCTGGAAGGGAGAAAGGAAAGGACAGCTTCTGTTCTTTTGCAGATATTTTATTAAGTGGGTGTGTTTTGAGGCTGAGAAGGACTCCTGTTTGATCTTACTGCATGTGTTCATTAGAGTAGAGGTAATGTATCAATTGCTGCTTAGATATGATTCATGGTGTGCCAAATGTGAACACATACTCACACACACATTTTCTCTGCATATAGTGCTAACACTCACAATGATTTAAAGAAGGCAACAGCATGTGCAAAAATGCTGAATCTAGTTGCCCTTAATCTTCTTCAGTCAACAAATGTCCCACTTTTAGATAGCATTGCCCCTTCAGGAATATCCCAGGCCCCTATGATTTCAGGGCCCAAACCATGAGATCTAGATGGGGCAGCCACTAGTGATGTCATTAAGCACAATACTATAAGGAGCAACTTGCACAGAACATGCCATTCAAATAACAATAATAATAAAGACCCTTTTTGCACCGCATTTGCCATGCAAAAGGGCACCTGGAGCGTCGTGCAATTGTGAGGAGCGATCTGCACGATGCACTCACAATTGCGCGACGCTCCAGGGTAGGGCAGGCGCTGCTCGTGCACTTTTTCATTTTCAGCTTTCAGCCGAAAATGGTGCGCAATCGTGCATTGCTCCAGGGCCCCATGTGCAGTTGCCCTGTGTGCGGAGCCTCTGGAGTCGTGGCGGTCACGCTTCCTGCCCCAGCACAGCCTGGGAAACTCCCAGGCTGCACTGCAGAAGGAAGAGGTGGGACTCTCATGCTGCCTGCTCAGGAGCAGGCCGCTCATGCAGAGCTGAAGCAGCGGGGACACAAGAGCCTCTCGCTGGAGGCTGCTCGCACGATCCC
>CM059599.1:232172503-232215003 GCA_030412105.1 Cyclura pinguis | reverse complement strand
TGTGTACTTTCAAGTCAACTCTGACTCAAGCCGCCCTATCCAATGGTTTTCTTGGCAAGATTTATTCAAGTTTGTCATTGCCATTTTCTGAGGCTGAGAATGTCTGACTTGACCAAGGTCACCCACTAGGTTTCCATAATGGAGCAGGGGCCCATTCACACCGCACAATTATAGCACTATTTTCCACTAACTACCATAGCAACATCTTATGGAATTATGGGATTTGTAGTTTGGTCAGAGGCTCTAAAAGAGCTCATTGGCTGAGAGCATTATAGTGTGGTGTGAAAGGCCCTTAGGTTTCCTATCAACTGATAATTGCTAATTTCTGAGAAAAAAGGGGGAAAATTGGAGCTGAGGTCCTCTTGAAGAGGGAATTATGATTTATTTTGAGATGAAACATAGGTAAAAAAAGCAGCTCAGGGTACTCATGGTGATCTCTCAAATAACTTCCTGTCTTTCTTTCCTATGGTTTCCAATGGTTGTAGGTCTGTATAGTCAGCTAAAGACATATGTGTTAACAGGATGCCTACACACGAAATGTAAACCATTTTACATATGAGTGCTTTGAGACTTCCAGATATACAGTGTTCTTTCTGGAAATGATGGCATGAATTTGTCTATTAGTGTCACCTTTGTTTTAAAAAAAAACTAGGGATGGGCCAACCAAATCCCCGAATCCTCAGCAAGGATTTGAGATTCACGAATCCGAATCCTGTGCAAAAATAGGTGAATGGAATCTTTCAAATCCACCAAATAATAATAATAATAATAATAAAAGTTTTAAAAAGTTTAATTTTTTTAAAAAAAGTTGCTTTTTAAACCCTTTTTTAAAAAGGGTTTGAAATATTCGAGATTCGTGAGATTCGTGGATTCCCAGAACCTTCCAGGGATTCGGATCCAGATCCAGATTCAGATTCAGAAAATTCTGAATTTGTCCCATCCCTAAAAAAAAGACAAAATAGTTCTTTAGATGCCTTTCCTCCCAAAGCAGGTTCGGGGCTGGACATTTCTCCACTTCCTTTGCAGTTTCTTCTATCTGTCTACAAACAGTAATATTTTCACTTTCACTGTACATTGACTGTCTCTCTGAGGAGAATACTGTTTCTTACCAATCTAAATAATGTTTAAATTTTTTTTGTCCAATTGCTTTTAATAATAAGCCCCTCACATTGTTTCCCCTTCCCCTTCTGCCTTATTATCGGCTTACATTTTTTCTTCCACATACTTTTTTCATTCACCCTTAGATTTCTTTATACCTTAGCTAATCTGTGGTGTAACCTCTTAGATTTATTCATACCTTATCTAATCTGTGGTGTATGTTCTGAGTTTTGTTATGATTCTGAACAACCTTGAAACATCTTGATTCTACCTTTCAGCTTCCTTTATAACCAATGCCCTCAGTCTGAAGGCTCCTTTTTTGACATCCAGTGTAATATCTGTAAGATCTTATTGGCAATTTTCCATTTACACCAAAAGTGGGGAAATTTGGCTGTCCAAATATTTTTTGACTACAACTCCCATAGTCTTTTACCATTAGACATGATGACTGGGGCTTTGGGGAGTTTAAGTCTGAAAAATCTGACTCCTGCTCTAGATCCTGAACATCCCTTGGGCTAAAATCTGAAGTCATATCCTCTCCTTGCTTCCTTCCTTCATTTGGTGTATCTAGATATTTTGTCTCTGTCAGAGTCTGATTCTAGTCAATGTGAAGACCAGTCAGTTTGAAATTCACCTGAACGGCATGAAGATAGCCAAAGACATTCATAGTTATCTTTTAATTATGACTGGAATTATGAAAGATTGAGCTACTAGGAAGTTCCTGGTTCAGATCTCACCTCTACCATGAATTCCCTTGGTGGAGCTAGTCATGTTGTTTTCTCTTAGCTTCAGCCTTGCTCAAGATGCAGTTGCACTCCCCCTAAAAGATCATAGTCATAGTCTGGGGCTGCTTAGTGATCTAATGATGTTGTTAGAAGAAGCACAAGTGACCTATGCAGCTTGAAGCAACTTTCATCAGCTTCATCTGTAAGGATTACAAAGAGGTAGTGCATGTGGAGCAACCCGGACACTTGAATGTGCTATAAAAAATATTAAGTATTAGTATTTATTTCTGCAGGAAAAGGTTCACACTATGCCATGGAGGCTCTTAGGCCCTTTCCACACCCTACCTCCTTGTGTGGTCCTCTGATGGCAATCCCTGCTGTGGCTGTGCTGGGAAGGGAGTGTAACGGGAGTGCTCCCTTCCACATGAGACCGACTCCCTGTGGAATGGAACGCGATGGACATGCCTCTTCCTTCCATAGCACAGCCAGGTACTTTCCCAGGCTGTGCTGGGGCAGGAAGCACCACCATTGTGCTTCTGGGACTTCTGCAGGACAATTAAGTGTGGGATTGTGGTGCAATCATGGGTCATTGACAGAGAAAACCCATCAATAATTTAATCTGCGATCATCCTGCCTGGGGACAGGAGAGAAGTGGTACTGCAATGACATCATGCAGAAGCATTGTCGCGGTTCCACTCCTCTCCCATCCCCATGCTGTAATGGGAGGCTACTGTGGAAAGGTCCTTACTATCATGAGCTTTACTGATCCATGAGGAGATATGAGTGCACAGAGAGATGCTGATCTGTACTAGTATACGAATATCCCCCGTTTGCCTGCCAGGAGGAGGGGAATGCTGGTGGCCATAGTGATATTGGCTAGTGTTGCAGAAGGGAGAAAGTAGTTCAAGGAGTGATCCTAGGTGACTGGTGTGATGTTGTGCTTTCAGGGTTTACAGTGAACTTGATTCCTTTCCTTCATCAAGATCATACCTTGTGACTCACCTCTTGGTCTACCAAACCCAGTGGACATCACTAGGGTTGGTGTCACCTACTGTGGTAACTCATGGTGTCACTCTCGTGGAGTTCTTTCTGTATGATACAATACCACAACATTATTCCTAAAATACCAGAAAATTGACAAAGTGTCCCCCACTTGTTCAACAGGTTAGGGACCACAGCACTGTGAAAAAGCAGAAATTGTTGAAATGAGGAACCTTTATGTGCCGTTATGAATATTACCATACAGTGCTCTTTACAGCTAGGGAATGTCTAGTAAGTAACCTGTTGAATAAATGAGGGATGCCTGTATTACTCTTGCTCACCTACTATGGAAAAGTCAAAGTTTGTATATTTGGTTGTCTGTGTCAGGCAAAGACCTCATACGATTGGCTGTGTCAGGCTAAGACTGCCTAAGAACATTCTATGGAATTGTAGAGCTTGCAGTTTAGAATTCTCAGCCAGATAGCTCTTGGGCCTGGCTGATTGCTATGGAGATGAGACCTAGCAGCAAGGAGAAGGGCAGTGTACTCCCTTAGGAACCCAACTTCTGTATGTTAATAACTCTAAATACAGATTGGATTGGGGAATATGGGGAAAAGTTACAAGTATTGGATAAGACAGTTTGGGGAATTAGAGACACAGGATCTCAAATCTTTCTAACAAGTATTACCTATGAGAAAATAAAATCCTGGGCAATACTGGGTATATATACTAGTATAGTTATATAAAGGAGACTCAAATTCTGAGGTAAAATCTCCTACGCTGAGGGAAAAGCAGAGGCCTGGTGAGGAGAATTTTTGCCTTTTTTGCCCCTAGGTACACACCATCTCTACAACCCTGCCGGGCCCTTTGCTTACTTCTCCCTTCATAGCCTTATCATTCTCATCTTTGTGGCCCATCCAACGGCTTGGCTTCCTGTTTTTCATTTTCCTCCCAACTTGTGTCCCAATACACAATGGGACTGACGCGTGGTGCATTGCTTTGATTGTGCGTTGGTCGCTATGCTGGCTCCCTTATGCATAAGTGTAACAGTAGCCCCTTGCCCCATTCAGAATTGCCTGATTCTGATTCCCGCAGATGTAAGTCCACTTATGAAGATATGTCCCCAACGGGATCTCAGACTTTGTGCCTTTTGGAGGAGATGTCAATTGATATTATTTATTTTTCTTCTCTCTGTATCTTAGAGGTAAAATATGAAGAGAATTAATCTTGCATTTTGAAATTATTTGTAAAAAAATAAATCTCTTTGTTTCTTCTGTGAGCAAAGATTGGTCTGGGTAGCTACTAAAAGGGTCATCTCCCCCAAAATCCAAGACTTAAATATATGAAGGGAAAACATCAATTTGCAATGCTGACTTCTAGTCTGTGATAAACTTTGTGGCCCACGTTTTGATTGTCGGCTATAAATTTGTTCTATTTCTAGATTTTTCCAATCACCTGCCTGCAGTTTCATTGCTAGTGTGGGATCAATGTAACCATTTGGGATACATTTTCAGGGACCTGTTTTTAAAAAGAGTGCAACCAGGAGGGAGAAAGAGAGATGAGAATTTTTCCTCAGTTACTTACCTGTGTGCCAGGTTTTGGCTTTTAGGATGGCCTAGAACTAAATCATGTCAATACTTTGAATCCTCCATTGTGAAGGAGGGAAGTATAATTGTTTTAATTTTTCCCAAATAATTGGGTGACTTGTACTATGGGAATTGCAAAGTAAGGATGCTGCTTCCTCAGGAAAAACAATAATTTCAGTTTCTCTGTGAGAAACTGTCAAGTCAGTGTGCCCCAAGCTTGTATCTCTGTTTCTATTGTCTGATCATAAATATGGCTGTCATGTCTTTCAAGACATTTACAACAGAAGCCACTAAATATCTTACTTAGAGGAAGACCCAGACACTGACAGCCCCCGCAGCTGTCAAATCATTAAAAAACAACAACCCCAAACCCTAACCTTATTTCCTTCTTTTAAAATGAAATACAAGCCACACAGGATACATGCAATTTCACAACAAGCTTTTCTGCTTTCCAATAATTGTCACACTGGGATGCGTCACAGCTGAGGATGGAAGGATTCATATCCCTTCCCTGTGTGCCATGGTCCTGATCCACATTGGATCCCCATGCTTACCTCTGAGTAAGTAAAAAGCACAGCCACAACTGTACAACTGGGAGTAAGAGTTGATCTTATGACTAATGGTCAATTAAATAACCAAACGGATAATCAATTATATTTGCATACATTTGTATGAGTGTAACCCCCACCCTCCAGTTGTGAAGCATATTGTTTTTAGGATAGTTTTAGACAAGCATGTCAAACCAGGCTTCATTTTAGAACAGGCTTTTCCTCTTCTACGGGATAAATACCTATTTAAGGTTTTGCTTTCAATTATTAATTTTTAAAACTTAAAAAATACTATTTTAAAATTTTAAAATAGCAGAGGTTTCTACCATTATCAGGCTTTCAGTGTTTAATACATCTATCTATAACATATTAAATGTAGAAACCCTGCCAGTTTAAAACATGTGGATTGGGTGATCTGATAAATCATGAAACACAGGGGACAAGCCCAGATACAGTTAAGCACTTTGCGTACAACTGATTTCAACAGGAAAGAATGACATATATGCTTCATTCTTTCTTACTGCGTCCTTAGTTAATGAATGAAAATATTCTTTTATTCTTGTTTTTAGTAATCATTATCCACAGGGAGGAAGATTATATGAACAGGTTTTACACTGTGATCCAGAAGATGGTACTATTTTTTTTTTTTAAACAGAAGGTGGTTGAAAATAGCAGGCCGTCCAACGTACTGCACTGACTACTGGCAACATAATATATGCCTGAGAAGCACAGAATGTAAATGCAGGATGTTTAATTTCCCAGACGTCTGTAAGTGTCACGTAACATTTCTTTTTGCATATATGCACCTAGCAATAATCACTATAATTCACTCTATTGCTATAATTCATCTGTCCTCTTCTCCCTGCTTTATTTCACCTTTTAAACTGCAGAGCCTTTGATAGGAAATTTAAAGCAGACCCAGAATTCCACTGTATAGGTGTTTTCTTCTAAAGTATGCTTGGTTAGAATTTAAAAGTAAATACATGCTGTATTTTGATCTATGTAATTTTGATTAAAGGGAGGGAGGGAAGATGAAAGTCAGAGTTGAAATACAGTGAGATGCATTAACTGTTTCTCCAGCTTGAATCTTTTAAAATCTTTCTCTCTCTTTCCCTACCCCACCTCTTTTACTGGCTTATAATAAATTTCTAAGACTTACTGTAGAAGCTGTATCTTTTTTTATTTTAATAACTGTCACCTGGTTTAAAATTATGCTTGGCTGAAAAAAATTGCGAACAATACTACAACTTCTAAATATATTTTGTTTAATGAAGCCGCTCTATAAATTTTGCACTATTTTTGGTTATTAATTGCTAAGTCTGAAAAGGGCTAAATTCAGAGCAACTCTGTTCCAAGGAAGATCTAATTGCCAAGGACTGAGCCTTAATATTAACTAGGATAATTATTATGCAAAGCATACCCACCCAGAATGTTTGCATAGCTATCACAAGCGCTTTCATAAATGATGCTTTAATTAGTCTTAATTAGAATTTGTTTAAGTCAGCAGGGAATGCAGAGCCCGTGAAATGATGTATGTAATAAGCATCAGGCTCACTTTTTACTTAGGGAATAGAGCTGACAAAATCACATCACGTTAAATTGATTCAGTCAGAATTAAAATTCTTATGGTATTAATTAAATGGGGGATCTCATTAGCAGGCTGCAGGGTGACGGAGCGACTCTTTGGCGACCAGATGTGAAGGAAGCAGCAACTGAACAAGAGTACCGTCAGACCAAAAAGTCAGCCTAGCTCAGCCACAGAAACAGTGGCGACGCTTTACAGCATGTTGCAAAGTGCTACAACCATTGTATTAAGATATTGGGGATGGGTAGGCGGGGAATGATGTTCCTTTTAGTTCATTTGGAGCCTATGAGCTGATTCAAGTCTTAGGAAAATTATGCTTTTGGTTTTGTAAAACAACCAGCTATTTCCAGAAGGCATGGACTTGAACGATTAAAACAGAGGAGTGGAGTGGAGTATTTGCCATGGAATCAAGGACAAAGCAAGCCAAGGAGCCTAGTTTTCATGGGAAACAGAAATGCATTGGCTTATAGTCTGGCCAAATGCTGCTGCTGCTGCTACTGCTGCTTCCCCTTCTCCTTCTCCTTGATCGAAAAAGGATTCATTTTTTATATCTCAGCCAACCCATGGAGGTTTTGCTTTGTTCCATTTCCTCCTCCCACTGAACAAAGGCCTCCAGACAAGGAGCGTTCAATTCCTATACTGCCTTGCTGGATACAGAGACAGGGACTGCACTTTCCACATTTACATTCATACTGGGCTCATTCTTTCCAAGACTTTCTAGACCAGGCTTGGGAAAACACCGGGGTTTTGTGACAAATGCTTTTAAATGTTGGAAATACTTGGCTCATTTGAGCACTGCCTGCTAACCATCCTCCTTCTGGGTCTTCAATTTCTTTCCTATCCTTCCTTTCACCTCTCTTCAGCACCAGTTCTCCTGCTCTTTTCTAACATTCTCCTTCCACCATTAACAGCACCCACATCTTAACCAGGGGCCTAGAGGTCTTCACAAACTAGAGTATCCAGAAAACCTTGTAGTGGGGATGCTTTGGTGCACAACAAAGACTCAAGGAGCAGATATTCTCTTTGTTGATGGAAGGTAAGATTTAAGGAAAGAGATGGAGGTAATTAGGCATGGGCCATTTCTGCACAGGGCGAGGGAATCGCCCCGTGCCGCTACTTACTGGGTCTTATGGCTCCCTGGTCTGGTCCAGGCTGCTCCGGAGCAGTGTGTGCTCATCACTCCGCACTGCTCTGGTGTCGAAAATGGTGGCTTCTGGTTGGTCGAGACCCTCGACCAACCGCTGAAGCTCGCCAGCCTAAAGCCCGCCCCCGGCAGATCGCACGCTCGCATTGATGCGAGCCTGCAAATCTGCACAAGGGAGCAGGCTCGCACTAGCGCACTCTGTGCTTTTGAAAGACCGAAAGAAACAGGTTTTTCAAAAGCACGCTGGACGACCACTTGGGATCATTCTGGAGTGGGCTGAGGTGCGGATCTACGTTAAATAGTCCGTACCCAGTCCGCTCCCAGGTGCAGATGTCCTCCCTGGAGGACGGACTGCACCGTTTCAAATACCCCGTGCGGAAATGGCCATGGTGTGGGTTTATTTACAACCTAGGCTGAAATTCTAAGTAACGTGGACATTATGATTGAGAAGACCAGAAAAAGGCTAATATTTTTCAAACAGTGTCGATGTTTGTGTTTTCAACTCTCTCCCTAAATTATAGAATTTGGGAATAGTTGCAGGGATAACGCTGTAGGGGTGGACTCCAATATAGCACCCAGTCTGCACATACAGACTGCAGTCAACAGACTATCATAACCGATGCCTTGTGAAACAGCAGTCACCAGTTTGGGGAAGAAGTACCAAAGTGGACATGGAGAATTTGGAAGTGATAAATGCCACCAAAGCTCACAGTCTTTCTCTTTAATAGCTGAATGTGCAAGAATATTAATCTGTACTATTACATGTATCTTTAATGTAAAGTATATAGCTTGTAAATTCTGGGTAGTCATTCCTGCACTTCATGAACTGAGCAGTTACTTATGTTCCAAAGTCCTCAATGACAGCATTTGAGCGACAAGACTTTCCCCCTTGTTAAAGATGGGGAGTCCGGAGTCCTCCAGATTTGTCTGTGCTACAACTTTCATCACACCCTATCACTGGCTAGGACTGATGGAAGCTAAACAATACTGGGACAAGAAGTTTTCCACAAATACATTGAGTGGTTAGAATCTCAGATTTGCAACCAAGTATCCACTCAGTAGGGAGATGGAACCATTTCTGGCTCTCTTTTGTATGATTGATACAAATGTTTGCAAACATGTTTGCCATGTTCACCCATGTTTTGAATATGACAAGTAAAAACCTAAGAACCACATTGTGTCAAGTACTGCTTGAATCCTCCTGGTAATCCCAACCACAGTAGACCCACTAGATAAATGGATTTTGCATAAGTGAGGATTACAAATTGTATTAACTCATCAACAATTAATTAAATGGGCCTACTCTAAGTGAGATTACCAACAGAGTCAGACCATGAGACACATAACGTTTTAATTTGGAAGAGAGCAGTGGGTCATCACAAAGTTTCTACAGACTGGGACCTTCATTTGTAACAGTGTAAATGATCATTATGCCTTTGAGCATCTACTTTGTTTCAATCATTCAGTAGTCACAATCAGGCCTACACATCTGTGATTAGGAAGTCAACTTTAATGCTGATTTAAGATGTTATAAATGAAGCCATTTAAGATGTTCTGTAGTGTAACCATAAAGCTCTTTGGGCTTCTTACCTCTCTGTGTCTTTCACATTTCCCATCTGTATGGCTAAAATGGGATAAATGGCACTTTTTTTTTTTACTTAGAGCTTTGAATAGACACTGCTTCAAAATAGGTGTAGGCACAACAAATTGTTTCTCAAGTTCACATGGTCAATGGCAATGCATGCAGAGTTTCTCATTCTGAGGTGAGAGATTGGTTCATATATGCATTTTAAAGATTCAAGCATGTTGTGTAATGGTTATGGTGTTAGGCAGGTCCAGATTCAAATCTCCATTCAGCCAGGAAGCTCATGGGATGACAACCTGAGGCCCACTCATATCTCTCAGGCCATTTCTGCATGGGGGAATTAAAACGGTGCAGTGCGTCCTCCATGGAGGACGTTTGCACCTTGGAGCGGACTGGGTTTGGACTACTTACCGGAGATCCGCACCTCAGTTCACTCCGAAATGACCCCAAGTGGTCCTCCAGTGTGTTTTTGAAAGACTGGAAAAATCAGGCGTTTCAAAGTGCTGGAGCGTGCCATTGCGTGCCTGCTCCCTTGTGCAGATTCGCAGGCTCGCATCAATGCGAACCTGCGATCTGCGTGGGTGGGCTTTAGGTGTGGCGAGCTTCAGCGGTTGGTTGGGACCCACGACCAACCAGAAACCGCCATTTTGGAAGCTGGAGCAGTGTGGGTCTAGACCACGCACTGCTCCGATTAGCCCTGGACCGGACCGAGAAGCCAGAAGATCCGGTGAGTAACGGCACGGAGCGATTCCCTCACTTCGTGCAGAAATGGCCTTAGCCTCACATACTTCACAGGAAGAACAGTGTGCAGTCCTGAACTATTACGTGAAAAGGAAGGAGATACACCTAACAACAACTACTACTACCACCACTAATAATTATAGTAGTAGTAGTAGTAGTAATAATAACAATAACAACAACAAGTAGGGAGGGGAGAGTCACAAAGTGTTGGCTGCCCCTAAATTGCCCACGTCCCCTCAAATAGTTTGGATAGCTTTGGCAACAGGCCCCCTGGACTGGAAATACTGCTACTTAGTTTCAAGTCAGTAAATGGAAAAACATTCTTAATGCAGGATCTGATCTTGCATGAGCATGCTGACCTGGGTTGTATTACAAAGGTCTGGCCAATGAAGCTGGGGGTGGGGAGGGTGGGTATTAATCCATGTGGGTTTTCTGTGGAGCATAAGCAAGGCTGGGGGAGCAGGGAGGCAGAGTGGCAGTGGTCTATCAGGATTCCATCTCCTTCACCACGTGCCCTGTTCCACAGTCCTCTGGCTTTGAATGTGTGCTCTTAAAGGTAGGTGGCTAGGAAAGAATTTGGATTCTGTTGGTGTACCATCGTCCCCACTGCTCAACAGTATCCCTTCTTGAGTTGGCCGAGTTGATTTTGGCAATGGTGTTGGAGTCTCCTTGGCTAGTTATGCTGGGGTACTTCAATATCCAGCAACAGACCACACCCCATGACAACCATGGGTCTGTCCCAAGTAGTATGTGGTGCCACCCATGTTGCAAGACATACTTTGATCCAGTTTTCTGTGTGGGGTGGGATGATGGTGATCTGGGTGTGGAAGAACTTTATACAGTTCTGTTGTCATGGACAGATTGCTTCCTGATAGGTTTTAGACTCACTGGAACTCAGAGCCTCTGCAGGGGTGGGTGACCAATTAAGATAGTCCGTCCCAGGAGGCTTATGGATCTAGATGGATTCTGGATGGCTTTGGAGGAGTTTCCTGTTGCTTTGGCAGGTGATCCTATCAAAGTCTTAGCTGATTTCAAGAGCAGGGAAATGGCCACGGTGGTGGACACAATTGCTCCTAAGCACCTCCTCCCATAAGATGGAGCCAAGCAAGCATCTTGGTTCACCAGGGAGCTGGCAGTGATGAAACAATGAGACTAGAGCGATGAAGGCAGAAGACTCAGAACAAGTCCAACCAAACATGGAAAGGCCTATGCTGTGGTGATGAAGGTAGCAAAGAAATCCTTGTTCACTGCCACCATTTCATGTGCATAGTGTCATCCAGTGGAGCTGTTTTGAGTCAGAGGCTTTTTACATTCTGCCCACAAAAGCAGTATGTAAACCACTAGGCAGCCTGTCGTGAAGTTTGCAGAGCACTTTGCAGATAAAATTGCCCAAACCCACTCTGACTTGGATGCTGTAGTTGATACAGGTCCAGTGGATGTAAGCTGAGCCCCTGCTTGTCCAGTGTTATTGGATGCATTTCTTTGTCATCCTGGGACAGGATACTTGGAGAGGTGAGAGCCACCACATGCATACTGGACCCATGTCCTTCTTGGCTGTTGAATGCTCACTACAGCAAGGCAGGTTTCCACATTGTCTAAAAGAGACTGTGGTGAAGCCATTATTGAAAACATCCTCTCTGGATCCCACCATACTAGAGAACTATTGGCTAGTCAATATCCCCTTTTCCTGCACGGGGTGGCCTCCAGCTCCAGGCATTCGTGAATGAAACAAATTTTCTAGATTCATTTCAGTCTGGCTTCAGGCCTGGCTATGGAACAAAGACAGCTTTGGTTGCCTTGGTAGATGACCTAAACAGGGGACTGGAAGGATGTCTGTGTTCCTGTTGGTTCTACTGAGACTCTCAGTGGCTTTTGATACCATCAGCCATGGACTCCTTCCAGGTCACCTCTCTGGGATGAGGCTCAGGCGCACTGTTTTACAGTGGCTCTGTTCTTTCTTCTTTCTCAGAAGGTGGTACTGAGAGATGCCTATCCAACACCATGGCTACTATTCTGTGGTGTTCCTCAGGGCTTGGTTCTGTCCATCATGCTGTTTAACATCTACATGAAACTGCTCAAAGAGGTCATCCACAGTTTTGGGTTCGGTGTCATCAGTATGCTGATGACACACAACTCTATCTCTCCTCTCTTTTCTAATTCCAAGGAAGCTACTTCTATAATAAACCCATGTCCACTGTCAGTAATGGACTGGATAAGGGTGAACAAATTGAAACTTAATCCAGACAAGATAGAGGTACTACTGTTTTCAGAAACATACATGATTTTGTGTGCAACAGTGGTGGGTTTTATATGTAAGGCATTATTTGTGCTCCCCAAATATGATGTATCTGGAAGCAATGTTTATTTTACACAAAATTAATAGCTTTTTCCCTACTCCCCTCATTTCAGAAACATACTTTTTTCCCCAAAAACAATGGGGTTTCATTCAAAATATACATTAAACAAAAGATATACAGTTATTTGGGATCAAAATGTGAGGGAGGGTTGCACAGAACTTATGACTCACACACACAAAAATCACATTTCTGTGTAAAATAATTTCCTGTGGCACATTGGGATGCGTGTATGCCAGGAAAAAAAATCCATGGAAATACTTTTCTCCCACAGCAGTCAGATAAATCATCAAATATTTCCATCTCAACTTTCTACCACCTATTTGCACAACAAGAGCAACTCTAGTTTTCTTTATGCTATTGTCTGGCCTCAGAATGATGAATTTGTAACATTTGGTAGATCTGTGGTGTTGGTGAGGGACAAGAAGGCAAGAACTGCCAATTCAGATTCAATAGCACCAGCACAATCATAGTGTGATTGCCCCTAGTTTTATCACAACTGGCTATTCACAAAATACTTGTTGGTGGTAACACAAATGAAATCCTTGTAGGATACTTTATTTGTTTATTAAGAATGTTCCTATCCTAACATCTCCAGTAAAAGGACAACAATCAAGGGAACCTACAACTTTTAAAAAAGAAATCAAAATAGAACAAAATAGAATCAAAATAGAACAATGCTGTTGTGTGAGTACAGCAGTTGCAGACTGAGTACAGCAATTTTATTAAGAACATCAGCATTAGCCATACAATTTTTAGATCAGGCACAGGAATAATGTAACCCTCCAGATGTTATTGGATTGCAACTCCCAGTAGCTCTAACCAGCATAGCCATTGGTAAAGAATGCGGGTAGTGTCAGTTCAACAATATTGGAAGTCTATACCCTTCCCACTCTTGCTTTAGATTAATGAAAAGTATACCTAAATAAAATTATTGTAATCAGACATGACAAAAACGGTGGTAGGGTAAGATGGATCTCACCATTCAAGATTTCTGTGGGTCTTTGAAATTTGGGGAAACACTCAAACTTGTGCCCTTGTGTATGCCTACAAGCATCCATCTATTTGAAGTAGAACGCTGGACTAGTTGAACTCATCTAGCACAGTTCTTCTTATGAGTAAGATCCATACTTAATTAGAGTAGACTTGTTGAAATCAATGGGACATAAGGTAGTGAAGCCTTGTTTAAGTCATGAATAACATAACTCCTGTTGATTTCAATAGGTCTGCTCTAACCATGATGCAGTATAGATTTGACCCTCTAGTTGGGAAATGGATAGATATTAGCAAAAATAGTTTTCTTATTAATCACTATTTTAGGGCAGATGCCCTTGTACTTAGAAAAGACAGAGGTAAGTCAGCACTGCCTTGCTTTAAAGAATGATAACTGCTGCTATTCAATGAGCTGAAGTGCTGCTTAACTAAAGTCCTACTGGTGTTTTTGGGGGGCTGTTAGAAACACATCAGAAACCAGCCTGGAGACGTTCCAGATCCAGATGTGTCTGCAGCTGTTCCCTCCCTCCCATATTTTGCAGTCTTCCTGTTTATTATTTGACAACAACTACTAGCAGTTGATGATCACATATTGTTTTTCTAGCCTGTAGGATAGATGTTGCCAGATGGACTCTGGAGGAAGTTTATTGTGGTGTAGCTTACCAACTTGTAGGCCAGGAAACCTAAGGCTAATTAGCTAACTTAGCCTTTCAGCGTGAAACATACTGTTGCCTCAAAATACAAGGAACTTTACCAGACAGCATTTAATTCTCTTTCAGTTTTACTGGGCAATTGTGAAACGGAGGGGAGTTGTAACAGAAATATAAAGGAATCTCAAGAGGAAATAATAATAATGCCTCTTTGTTGCATATGCTGGCCAGAATCCTGTATGGCTTAAACTTAACTCAGTACTTAATTAAGTTGTCAAAATCATGAGTAACTAGGGATCGTGAATGTGAAACAGTTATGATTTTGACACTATTGTTGCCACAACTGTAACTCCCCTCTCAACCTACTTTACTGGGCGTCAGGTGCACAGAAAGAAGGAGGTCTGTTCTGCCAATGATTGGAACATGGTTGAATGACTTCCTGCCAGGTTTGCCACGAAGTCGAACCAGGAGAAGTTACTTTGTTAAATACAGTACTGCTTTAAGTAGAAGTGGATTCAAGATTCCAGTCAATATCCCTGAAATGTTAATTTTAGATGTACAGGGATTGTTTTATATGCAAACAATTGAACTCCATCCCTCTACACCTGGTACACTTAGTCTCTGAAATGGTAGGTACAACATAGCAAGATAATTGTTATGCATTTTGTTCATGTTTAATTTCTTAGGTTGCTACCCTGTGTTACTCACTAAACACACTGGGTATTCTGAATAATCCTTCATAGGACTGGACTATAAGTCTTCCTTAGTAATGACCTGTGTGCCCTTAGCTGATATTTTAGGACTTCAAAGGAATAAGATACATTTTTTTAAAAGCCCGCTAGTATAAACCTACTGAAACACTGACTGTTCTTACTGCCTGCCTAATGCATTTTTTCATGGCATTCCTCATTATAGCCTGCCCCCTTTTCACTTCTTCATTTTAAATAATATTGCTTATATGAAAAATTGCTGGATAAATTATTCAATTCTCTCTGTAATCCAGTATATCAGCAGTAAAACTGCTCACCTACCTCTGTAAATACATTTAGAATAATTTAGCACTGTCTCTTGTTAGCTTTCCCCTCTTCCTTTTCCTCCAACATTCCTAACTCAAGCTAGACACACCGTTCATGGTGACAGCAAATAATATTTGGTTTCTTTTTATGCCTTAATGAAGGCAATCTGTTTAGAAGATGCACATAACATAGTTACTTTTCATTCCACATGAAATTTCATTAGCGTTAAGTATAGAATTAGTATGGGTAGTTAATTAACTCTTAATCACAAGTCCACAAAGCCTAATTGTTTTACACAAATAGCTATGTGAGATGGGTGATGTTCCAGAATATAATTTCACTGCACAGGCCCCACTGAAATGATGGAGCAGTGCAAGAGGCTAGGATTGCCCTGGTCTACTCCAGGGATAGAAACTGTATGGCCTTCCAGCTGTCGTTGATTTGGTACTCCCAGTTTTTCACATTCTTGAGTATGCTTGGCTTATGCTGCCTAACCCAGGGGTGCATGATTCTCATCCCTGCTCTATTCCCATTCATTTCAAAGGGCCTTGAAGTAGATATTTTCCCAAGGAACTGTACTGCAGGATTTGGACAAATGAAAGCTTTTTGTTCCAATGTTAATGGGGTTGTGTATCTCCTTGGGGTTTTGGTTGAAAGAACTCTTCAAAATATTGGAATCCTGTCCCTGAAACAGTTGTTGAAGCTTGGAGAGCCATTCTACTATAGCCCAGAATGGATTTACCATCCCGCTGATATTGGAGGGACCAACCACCACTGATTCAGACAAAAGTGTTGTTTTTTTTAAAAAAAACAAAACAAAACACCCACAGTCAAACATAAGTGAAAAAGTTGTATGTATGTGTGAAATGGTCACAGACCATTAAAACACAGGGCATTTGTCATATAAAATATGCTACAAAAAGGAAACAGTATGAAAGAGATTGAACAAGTAACAGTTCAGCAGTTCTTTAAGATCTTAAAATATAATAAACAGAGTACAATTAAAAATAGACTTTAAACAAATCCAAATGTTGTATGTCTGAACGATAATTTTATGAATTTTAGCAGCAGAGAACTGGACCTTTGCAACAATTTTTGTTATACACTTATTAGCATTTACTTAAAAAAAATCAAGCACCAGTCAGAAGATTAAGAAGGGCGTAATATGTCACTCTTTTTTGTAAAAATTACAGAAGTAAAATGCATGATACAGAGAATCTACTGATCCAGCTCCGTGTGGATATTTGGAAGAAAGGAATGAGAAAGTCGAAGCTGGAGTAAAAGGAAAACCAAGGCAAGCATCTTTAAATTTTGGGATAACAATATACACCAATTGCAAAAGGTATTCATACTGATATAGTTGAGAGGGCACAACTGAACACTGCCATACATTTACACTAAACCATATTCATATGATGTTTTAAGTAAAGACAATAATGAAATAACATAAAATAAACAACCAAATAATCAATTAAAATGCTTCCTGTACTTTTCTTTGGAATTAACCTTTGATCTGGAACTTACTTCAGTTTGTTTTTTGTTCATTTATATGTATTTATAATCACCCTGTGAACAAATTTTAGCAGACAGCAACGCAAATACACAGCATCAGTGTAACTGTGAATAAAAATAAGTTAGTCTGTGAAAGAAGAGACTGAGGCCTGGTTTAAACAAGCATGTACACCATTTGATTTATCTGCACCTGATTGCTTGCCTGTAAATATTTTGGCACTGGACTAAATGGCCTTGTGCATGTCTTGTGAACCTGTCCAGACATTAAGATTACTTTTAGATGTCCTACAGACTGGAAGGAAGGCAGGCATCTATGAGAGAATAGGCCTTCTCCCCTCCCAGAGAGTTTTGCCAGGTGCTATCTCTATTCTCTTTTCAATACCAAGCGAAAAAAAAATCTGCCCAAGTCTTCTGGATTGTTTCAGTCATATTTTGCTGTTTGTTTTTTTTTAAAATCTCAACTGTTGTAATTAGTTGTGGTTCTGAGATCACATTTATAATATTTATTCTGTTTTATCTCCTACTAGCATATTTACCCTGCATTGCCTGGGATTTTATTTTCATCTTCAGAACTCAACCAACTATCTTCTCCAGTACCTGCAACTTTTCCCCATATTTCCCAATACAATCTGTATTCAGAGTTATTTACGTACATAGTTTGGGTTCCTAGGGGAACATACTGTTCTCCTCCTTGCTGCGAGGTCTTGTCTTCACAGCAACCGGCCTATTCCAGTACCTGTAACTTATCCCCGATCCAATCTGTATTCACAGTTGTTAACATACAGAGGTTAAGCTCCTGTGGGAATACACTGTCCTCCTCCTTGTTGCTAGGCATCGTCTCCATAGCAATCAGACTATTCCAGTACCTGTAACTTTTCCCCATAATCCTCAATCCAATCTGTGTTCTCTGGCGATATTGATATACTGGCTTTTGATTATTTTTTTTTTTTTTGCTTTCTGTTGGATTTGGCTTTACGTTTTTCTGGAAGCATTTTTTGTTTTGATTTTCAGCTTTAAGATTCCTCACGTATGGAACCCATACAATCTACTGTGTGAGGCGAGAAGACCTTGTAACCACGTTGTGTATGTCACTTTAATTTTTCTCACATATGCCTCCCAAATGTTTTCTGGCATCGTCGTTGATGGTAGGCCTCATCTCCATAGCAACCAGCCTGAGGCCCAAGAGTTCTCTGGCTGAGAATTCTAAAGGCCCCTCCCTAAACTGCCAACCCCAGGATTCCATAGAATCTTCACAGCCAGCCAATCGTATGAGGTCTTCTCGTCTCACTCAGCCAGTCGCATGAGGTCTTCGCCTGCCTGACGCAGACAAACAGACAAACTCACAAACAGACAAACTTTGACTTTTATATAGTAGAAGATATTGTCTACTGCTCTAATAGCAAAGGCTAAAGAGCGGCTAATAAATATTGAAATAAACAGGTGAACTCTTGAATATTAGTATAAAGACTTGAGGTCCCTGAAAAAAAATTAAATATCACAAGTACCTGATTTTTTTTATTTGGGGAATGATAGGACGAATAGTCCTGCAAATGTCACAATTTCATAATTGGAAACAGCCCCACAGCTCATGCCTGAAAAATGTGAGTCAAAGATCATAACTAAGCAATCTTAGTGAAAAGACTCAAATTCTGTTGAAATTTGTCACAATTTATTCCTTTTAAGGTCAAGTCCAAGAGAAAGAGGGGATGATCTGAGAAAATCTTGTGTTAGGGAGAAATGAGAATGAAATCACTGAGATAATTCCATCAGACTTTCCAAAGCCCAAATCAAGGGAGAACCCCAGTGAATTATCTTTGTTTCCGAATCTATTTATTTATTGGCAGCATTTGTCTACCACCTCTCATCCTACCATCCTCAGGTGATGTGGCCCTAAACACGGCCTTTAATAAATCTGGAGCAGAGAGGCCCTTAAGTTCCGATAACGATTAATTGTGGTATCAGTGAATGACTTAAGAGTTAATTTAAAATTAATTGCTGACGTTGACCTTAAATGGAAATCAGAAATGAAAGAAAAATGAAAAATGTCTTGAACCTTAACTGTGTGGTAATCAACTCCATGAGTTGTAAAATGCTCTCTTTTTCTAGTATTTCTATAAAGCAGATTGATTTCAAAGCTCACTGTAAAATGGGAGTGCTGGAGGTTTCTCCACGTTTTTGTTGTTTGCTAAAAAGTCAGAGGTTGCAGCTAATCACAACAGAGTCACCCATTTGGGCTTGAGGCCATTAATTTGACCTTGGACTGCGTACCCATACTTTTGGCTGCCCAAAGGAAGAGGAAGTCAACTAGCAGTACTGCTGCAGGAAATGAATGTCTCAAGAGTGTTGTTGATGAAGTGCAGCCTCCTTGGAAAGAGGAGGCAAAAGAAGGAAGTGTGTGTCGTACATACTGAGTTGTCTCCAAAGTACTGTAAGCTCTTGAGAGATTTCAAGGTAGAACAGAATTCACTAAGTGCTTGGGAATAACTGCACAGCAAATGACGCTGGTACTACAAGACTCTTTATTTTGGAATTTGCTACATGTACTGATCGTGTAAATGGGAATGCCGTAGGATTAACAATGTGAGGTTCAATGTATCAAAGAGACTGTCTGTAACAGGGAAGGAGATTGTTTGGCCTTCCAGATATTTGGGACCATGCTGGCTGAGAATTCTGGTAGCTGCAAGCTAAACACCTGGAGAGCCAAAGGTTCCCCATAGCTATTTCCCAATGCATATATATTTGACTCAGGTGGCAATGATTTTAACATTATAGCTGGAATCCTATTGGTTAATTCCAACTAAAGTAAATTCATTGAATCGGTTGTTGAATGGTGAGTCCACTCATAGGGAAAATCTATTAATTCAATGGATCTATTTTAGTAAAGACTAGCATTAGGATTTGGGCTTTTCCTGTCTATCTTCCCACAAGGCCTTGATTTTTCACATGGAGATGTCTTTCCAATAATGGCCACCGTTATATTTAAAAGAAGACGTCTAAGTGTTTCAATATTCACATGAAAAGTAAACTTTTTCATACCCAATACTGTTGGAATTACCCTTAGTCCCTTATACATTGAAGCGACAATGATAGTAGAGAGAACAGTGTGTTCCATGCAATGGAGCTGTGGCTTCCAAAATTGGAAGTATACTGCAAAAGAATCACAAGCTGCTCTGTAACAAATCAAGATGTTATATATAATGTTAATTATTTCAAATAATTATACCTTCATATATTTTGTTTATCACGAAGGCAGAATCATATCAGTCCTTAGGTTTGGAGTTCAAGATTGGCCATGCTCTTCAACTGTCCCAATTTGACAGAAACAGTCCCAGTTGATCCTCTGTCATCCCACTTTTTCAGCAGCTTTTAAAACGTTTCTCTATCATCCTCCCCCTCTCCCACTTTGGTCCTCATTTTACTTCCATTGTTGCAAAGTGAATTCAAAGTGAAAAGTATTTCACATTCAGTTAACTGGTGAGTACGAAGGAGGCGAGGGGGTGGAATCTTACCTTTCCAGTAAGCAAAAGGAAATTGCTGCAGCCTCCTATCTTTTGTGTTATTCCCCAGAAATAACTTTTGCCATCTTGACCACACTGCTTGGCTACATGTGTCCCACTTCACATTTGCAAAATTTTGGAGGCTATGGATCCACTATGAACAAGTTCTGACATCAGGAAAGAGACTGCATGATTTTTTGTTTTTGAGAAGAGGACTGTAACTGAGTGGAAGGATCCATGCTTTGCAGATAGAATTGCTGTTGTCTCCATTTAAAAAATTAGGCAGTGTTAGCAGTAGCTCCCTGGCTGCTCCAATAGTGTAGGAATACTGATCCTCAGTTGTTTTATTGTGCTACATTTCCATCTATGTAAAGAAGGAGATGTTATGTCTTCAAACCAGACTTGGTTAAAATTTTGCACATACAATTTTATTATCTGTCTTCCTACCTTGTCAGCTTAATGCATCTTTTAGCAGGAAAAGCAAGGCCTAGGATATTTTGACAGCTCTAACATTAGTGGGAACACAGTGAAAAATAAATCTTATTATAAAAAAGGTTTTGTTTTGTAATTCATAAATGATAAACTGCTAAAGAATGTTAAGACCACGGTAAGCATTGAGCCAATATTTTACACTAATGAAAATGGAACCAGTAGGAAGCATTGTTGATTTGGGTACTCTGAGATATTAAAACATTTCAAATGGATTTGCTCTATAGAAAGTTTCTGTCCTGTTTTGCAATTGCACAAATTAAAAGTAGAATGAATTGTTTCTATTCATTACCCAATAAAGTTCATAGCTTTGGTAGATAATGCACAAGCCAGTTTCTGGCCTGTTCAGGGAATTGTTTTGGCACTTTCCTATTTTATTTTTTTTATTTTTTTTTTGGTGGGGGGGCTGTTTTCAGAATGTGCACACATAACAAGTGAAGCTGTCTGATTTTTTTTTATTATTATTATTAAAAAGGCCAAATGGAATACTGAGAGTAGGTTTGATCTGACTCAACCTTTTGAAATTACTACACAAATTTTCGACATATGCATTTAACTGTGTGTTTGCCCCTCCATAAACAGGACAAATAAACCCTATATCATTTTTACACTTGAACTGTATTATGACTTTAATGCAGGCTTAGGTGAGATGAGGTCAGAGGATACAATTAAATGGATCTGGTACCATCTGGATACTAGGGACTCTTTAACCATGCTTGGGTGATTTATCCATCAGCAACTCATGTACTGCTCCATAAAAATTGATATCTGTTTTGTTTAAAGGTATTAGAAATACAGTGTACTTTCAAAATTAAAGGCTAAAATATTGCATAGTTGCCAGCAGGTAGTAATCTCCCTGTTCTCCCTATTCAGTGAAACAGAAATTCCTAATGTAGGGCAGCAAATATTCCAGGGCATTTATTCTAGTTGTTGATATATATATAGACAGGCAAACGTATACCCTTAAAAAAAAGGTTTATTGCAAGGGGGAAAAAAAACCCTTCTAAGATATATTCTAATCTCTGTGTGGAAATAGTTAACAGGATTTCTTTGCTTGTTAAAGAGCTACATATCTGCTATGCATTTTAGAAGAATTAGATTCCTATGTGTAAAGAACCAGATGAACTGGTTTAATAAAAAGAACCCAAAGCCATGGCTTTGCAAGTTTGCAGCTAATAGTGTATGGCATTATCCTGAACGCGTTCTGTAATCAAAGTAAATGGATGCAGAATCAAATATTTCCACTGTCACTGGTGAAGGCAAATGAAAAGTGCAAGGGGTGGAGGGTGGGTTCTGAAAAAAAAATTAATCATTCGTCAATATGCCTACCAAAGAAAAAGAGAAGAAGAAGTAGAAACCAAAATTAAGCCACTGCATTTGTATAATAACATTGGGTTCCAGATTTCATAATAATAATAATAATAATAATAATAGATATAAAAAATATCCAAGAAAAAGTCAACAATACTTCTGGACAGTCATTTATATAGTTTAGTAATTTGGCTGTCGATAGGATACAAATAGCGCTAATATATTACTATAATGCTTCATTTTCATTAAGACATCTGCCAAGTTCTCAAAATCCTTTTTCCATTTGGGACTTGACTTATAATTGCATAATCCCTTGGGGGAATGTCAACATTATTTTAATCAATTTTAACCACAATACACTACGGATGATTACATTGCAATGTCATTTCCAAAGTTTCCTCCTCCTATTCGTCATCTGCAAAGAGAGAAAATGCTATGAATGTGGGTAGAGCCTGCTTCCAGACAGAGACCAAAGCAGCCAGTTAAAAGCAGGCATCTGTTTCACTAATACCAGGGAAGATATAGAAATATTATATATTCATTCTCTCATTGGTGGTCAAAAAGAACAATAGCTTCAACTGCTGGTTTATTTTTAAAAGCATTGCTTCCCCTCCCTCCTGCTATACCTGGGGACTACTTACCTATATATAGAAATTCCACAGGCTAATTCAACATCCACCACAAATAGCCAGACTGATCATATCTGCATACTGAGATGTGGGTTGCTGGAGTTATGGCTGAATCATTGGCAAAGTGGTGATTTTGCTTGTTGCACCAGGAATGACAACTATAACCAGCTTTGTATCTCAGAACTTTGAAAGGTGAGATGAAGTATGATTTACTTTTGTGTGGGAAACAGTCAGATATTTTCTCCATAGATTCAGAAGTCAGCAGGGGCTTGGTTACGCTCATCTCCAGAACATGGAGCTACAGTTCCAAGAAAGTCCCAACCAGCATGCCAGTTGGCATGCCAGAAGGGGGATTCTGGGAACTATATTGCAAAAAAGTAACTTTTTCAAATAAAGCATCTTACTCAAGATACCTGCAGTCGTGTAGCGATGGTGGGGTGATTCGCCCCAGGCAGCAAGGGTTTTGGGATGTCATGGCCTGTATCCACACCCCCATGCACCCTGACCTCGCACACCCTGGGCATGCCCCCATGCACTGCGGCCATGCCTCTCATGCCATAGGCCCGCTCCCTTCTGCCCCCCCTCCACACACTCCAAGCTCTGCCACTGGATACCTATTAAACACTGAACTAGCACTGTAGGGACCACTTTATTTTGGATTCATCTCGTGGCACTAACATAACATTTAAAAGATATCAATCATATTGGTCTAGCTATCACTGGTATCCTTACTATGAAAACAGTTCCCTCTACTCCATTCCTGTCTTAGCTGGGTAATAGCTTTTGAATTGAGGATCTGCACCAATTAGCCTCCTGAGATCGCTGAGGCCCTAAAACATCGCAGAAACACAACACTTCACATAAGCAAACCCCATGATACTACTGTAATTTTTTATTCACACACACACACACACACACACACACATTTATTTTTATATATATATATATATATATATATATATATATATATATATATTCTGCTTTGGTTCCCTATTCTACTCTAGTAGTCCTTGCCAACACTATTAAATCCTTTGAGATTTGTAAAAATGCAAACACCTGAGCAAAGTTCACACCACATGGGTAGACAGCTCCTACTCGATGGCCCTTGTGGTCTCTTCCGGTTCTATGGTTCTACTATATAAACAGGGACAGCTCTACTGCCAAACAGGGTAAAGTGGTCGTCTTCATACTATCAGGGCTGAACTGCAAGCAACTGTGAGAGAGGAGTGTGAACTCAAAGAACTGAGCAGAGCAAGAAAGACGCTGATGCTTAGGCATGCCTCCAGCCCAAGCAATATAAATCCTGTATAACCTTTTCTACTTAGGAGGCCCAATCATTTGGCCAGCCTTGCCAGAAGACAGAGTAAGTCAACAGTTTCAGGCAGTAGATTCTGGAGGGGCAACCCCACAGCTACTTCCCCTGATCCCTGTCCCCACTACTTCTCTATGTTTGGGGACAGAGCTGTGTTGCCACATGACTTGTCTTCCATACTCTGATGCCCTTAAGTTTGGCAGAAGATTCCACCTTATTGCCACCACTGAAGTGAGATTCAGTTTTCAGTTCAATCAGTTTCTGCATGCAGAATGGAGGGAACAGTATGAGGGAGCCAAGTTGATCTTTGTCTCACCAGAAAAATATTTTAGCATGATCCTATTGGTTTTGGGTATGTGTCTAGAGGCTAAGGAGCCTTCACGGCCTAGATATTCCAAGCTGCTATTCTGACAGCTCACAACATAGGGCAGTTCATAAAATTGAAAGTCCTGGGTTTAGCCCTTCACAGCTCCTGACACAGGCATTCCAACTCCAGGGTGTAACTAAAGGACAGTAAAATCATCAAGCTTCTTTGGTTTAATATTTGTGCTCTTTAGTTTAATATTTGCACTATCCCCAACACCTCTGGGTTAACTATAGTTGAGAGTAGCCTGTACAAATTTACTCTAATTGGCAGAGGTGGTACTACTCTGGAGTAAGTGGCTCAAAGATTTCTATTGAAATCTGGCAATCTCACACTTCAAGGACTAGAGAGAGAGACTGAGGTTATCTGAAGAAAGCAAGGATCAGGGAATGAGGAAATGGGTATACATGCCAAAAATAAGAAGTAAGATTGATTAATGAATGAAAAATTTAGGGGCAATGTTTGGTTTCCCAAAGTACATATTTCCTGTACATATTTAACACAGCAGCTCTTACACAGTCCCGAACGCCTTTAGACAGTGACCTTGGCAATATTACAGGCGTAATATTTTCTCAAGGATGACTTCTTCCTGAACTGAGTCTCCAATATATTCTGAACAAACAAGCTTTCCTCACCAACAGGCATACAGTAGCTATCTTCTTTCCCCACCTGTTTTTTCTTGAATGAACACATTTCTTGTGTATTTTAGGCCTTTCAAATGTGATGTGTTATGCACACATGATTCTGCTAAAGAAACTATAAACCATTTGTTAATCATTGCCAGTGAGACAGGTGCATTTTCTTTACAAATTGCAGTGCAGAAAGAGTGTGGTGTTAGCATGGAGGTAATTTAAAGCAGAATGTTTAATATGCTCAACATATTTGGAATTATTATACACATTGTTTGTGTTTTGTGCACTGGAGACCAGGCTAGATAGGAAAGCCGAAAATCTGATTCCACCAGTTTGTGGCAAAAACCCTTCCATTTCTCAAACAAAGCAGGATGATACTTTAGTAAAGGGCCCGTTTGGAGGTCATTCTTAAATGGGGATCACACACAGAAACAAGCTGAGCTCAGTGCCATTTGACAAATACAAGTTATTCTCTCCTGGCTCTGCTCAGGTAGTCAGCAGCTTCTCTATGGGCCTTTCTACACTACATAACTATTACACTACGATTCCACTTTAACTGCCATCATTCTGTTCTGTGGAATCATGGGATTTGAAGTTTAGGGAGGAATGTTTAGAATTCTCAGCCAGAGAGCTCCAGTGCCTCCCAATACTACAAACCCCATGATTCCATAGGAGGCAGCCATGGTAGTTAAAGTGGAATCATAGTGCAACAGTTATGTAGTGTGGAAAAGCCCTATGTCTGTCATCTCAGTATAAACTCATGGAGGTAATGTGTGGAATGTAGCCTTTCACCCTAGATAACCAGAATAGTTAGCTGAGTGTGTGAATTGAACCTGAGATTTGAGCATCAGAGGCTTCTCAGGGCCAAGATGTCACAACGATGTGCGCAAAGAAAGAAATGATGTGGAAATTAGACACACAAGATGGGTGTCCCCAGCTGATAAGCGGAAACATTCACATTCTGAATGAAAAGCTGTAGTGGTCAGATAAGTTTTTAAAGCCCTCTTAAGAGTCTATATTGAAGTGCCTAGGCAAGAAATGAGCAGAAAAGAGTCCCACATAACACTGAGAAGGCTGCCTATCATACTTGCCAGCCTATTAGATTTTTCCAGGGTCAGCATATAAGTTGGACATCCAAAGCAGATCTGAGTATACAGTCAAGACCATGCGGGAAAAGGCCATATTTAAAGCCATATTTAAGGCACCCTCTCGCAAACTGTATATAATGTAGACAGGCTATAATGGGTTGGGACCAGAGTTAGGCCCTTTTTGCAAGGCATTTGCCATGTGAAAGGGCCCCGGGAGTGTCGTGCGACTGTGAGGAGTGGTCCACATGATGCACTCACAATCGCGTGACACTCCAGGGCCTGACAGGCACTGATCACGCACAATTTCATTTTCAGCTGTGAGCCGAAAATGATGCGTGATCGCACATCGCTCCAGAGCCCTGTACGCATTTGTCGTGCGTGCGGAGCTCCGGAGCCACGGTGCTCACACTTCCTTCCCCAGCACAGCCTGGGAAAATCCCAGGCTGCACTGCGGAAGGAAGAGGAGGGGCTCTCATGCGAGCAGGCAGCAGCTGCGGAGCTGAAGGAACCAGGACGCGAGAGCCTCTCGCTAGAGGCTGCTCCTGTGATCCCCGCACCCCAGCTCTGCAAAAAGGTGAGTTGTGGAAAGGGCCCTAGTGAAATACAGTGGCATTCAGATTAGCCATGACTAAGGCCCTTTCCACATGATGACACTTCTCTGTGTCTTTGCTGCAAATTCGGGTCAAAAGGGAGCACAGCAGCAACGCTCCCCTCCGCACCTGCTCGGTCCCTGAGGAAGGCAGCAAGATAGCCCCACCCCTTCCTTTCGTGGTGCAGCCAGGCATTTGCCATTGTTGCACTGGGGCAGGAAGCATTGCAAACACATGGCTGCAACTTCTGCAAAAGGGTAAGTACAGGAGGGCGTGACACTTCACAACGGGATGGCAGCGGGATGGCAGCATGATGGCGACAATGTCGTGCAGAAACATGACCTGCCAACTGCTGCCATCCCATGGCAGAAGCGGTTCAGTGACGTCATGCGGAAATGGCCTAAGTCCCTTTGATTGAAATGAGTCTACTCTAAACCTGACAAATTCCACTTTCATAATACACAATTATAGCATGTTGATGTCACTTTAAATGTCATAGCTTCATCCTGTGGAATTCTGGAATTTTTGGTTTTGTGAGATATTTTGAATTCTCTGCCACAGAGTTTTAATGCCTAACTAACTTACACATCTTAGGATTCTGTAGGATGTAGCCAAGGCAGTTAAAGTGTTATCAAAATGATATAATTGTGTACTATGAAAGAGGCCTAAGTCTGGATCCAGCCTCATGTATGTATCTGAAGATACAATGGGAAATCAAATGTAAGCTTATCATTCAAATACCAAGCCCACGAGAGGCATAGAATTATGTCTGCTTGACTGGTTTACACCAATCCATGGCTCAAGATGATGGCAATATTTTACATTGGTCATGATGGTTCTTTCCTTCTAGTATGATGCTGGCTTCATAGCTTGCCTTACATAAATACACCAGCAAGCTAAACCATTTTTCAGCTTTTCCTTTGTCCCCTCCTCTACTTCTGAAGGGATGCTCATTTTAAAAAAAATGGCAAAGCAACACACCTCATAAAAGTTAACTTTTGTTCTAAAATTCGCAAAAGGCTGCAGCTTATTGGGAAATGCACTGGCAGCCTTACCAACACTAGCCAGTAAATTCAGTCCATAAGTTGTTCCCACCTGCATTGCTACTTCAAATGTAATCTGCTGAAAATTGTAGAACCTACTTGCATTGGAGGATGTGTTTAAACATTCTCCATGCTCCTTAAGTGTTACATCTAGTCTCCAAACCCCACTTTTTACTCCATACATTGAAAACTCTTAATTTTATCAAATAGGTTGTGATGAACAAAATTACAACATAACTTTAAGTCTTTTCTAACAGCCAAATCAAATGGTTGTTGCTTGGCTTTGAAAAAAAAAACAGCATGATTACAGCAGCTTTAGTCTGGGCAGTTCCTGGGGGTTTAATGTTAAGAAGGAATGACTGGACTATAGCAAAGCCAAGAACCCATCAAAAATTTACAGCCCAACAGAATTTCTTAGACCACAAGAACCCAATTGAGATATCACTAAAAGGGTTAAAGAATTCTGATTATTTTATTACATGAATCCTGTCACTGAGATGCATCCCATTTAAAAGACATGTAATTGCTTCAGATTCTTTATATTATCATAACTCTTCAAAATTGATTGGTTTTAGGTTTATGGAAAAATATGCAAATGTGCAGGGAAATATGACACACATTTCTCATCGTGGAAATAAAAGTAGTTTGCTGAGAATCCATTTGATTGCATTTGATTACTGAACAAAATGTAATTAATTAATGTCTGGAGGTTCCTGGAGGGGCATACTGTACAGGTGAAGTATTTGGGATGTTTGGTTTTTGTTTGCCCACATTTGAGTGGTTTGTTCACATATATTTTGACAGGCCAAAATATTAAGTACAGACTCAGGTAAGATTAATGTTCACCATGTCTGAGCCTAATGTAACCCAGTGAATATTTTTATCCGAAAAAGGGCCTTTCACTGGAGGAAACATTTAAAAAAAAAAAAAAAAGCTCCCCTGAAACTTTACTGGTTTTGGACTAGTTTGCTGCTCTTCACAATCCTGTTAGGTTACTAGTTAAAGCACTGGTAACATTTTTTTAATTTGAAAAAAAAAGACTATATTTTTAAAAATCCCTTTTTAATTATTATTATGCAGCCAGTCAGATTTGGTTATATAACAGATGACTAACAAACTGAGCTACAGCCAGTTCTCTCTGATAGGCACTGACCTCACTCTGAATTAGATTCATTGGCCAGCTATCAGTGACAACCTAGTCCAACCTTAGTGCCTGATGACACTGTTGTAGTTGCTAGGAAGAGAAGGAAACAGGAAAAAAATGACATCCAAACTGCAGTTACTTGAGATTTATGAAGTGGCTCACAGTAGGGCATTGCTTGTTTTTATTGCCATAATGGTTGTGAAAGCTGGACAGTGAAGAAAGCTGACTGGAAGAAAATCAATTCATTTGAAATGTGGTGCTGGAGAAGAGTTCTACAGATACTCCGAACTGCTAAAAAGATAAATAAATTGGTCCTATAGCAAATCAAGCCTGAACTCTCCTTAGAAGCCAAGATGACTAACAGAGAGTCTCATACTTTGGACATATCATGTGATGACATGACTTAATAGAAAAGACAGTAATACCTGGTAAAGCAGAAGGCAGTAGGAAAAGAGAAAGACTATGTCACAGGTGGAGAGATTCAATCAAGGAAGCTGTGATTATTGATAACAGGATGACTTGGAGGTCTCTCATTGAAGTCTCATTGAAGTCAACCTGCTAGCAATTAACAGCAACAAATGATGCAACGTATATGGTGTGCTGATGTGGATCATCCAGATCTCTGGGGGAAATGGTACCCTTCCTTTCTGACGTGCTGGTGAGTCAGTTAGAAGGGCATTACTTGGATCCTATGCTATACTGCAGTGGTACTCAGACTGATGGTCCATGGAACAGAGCTAATCCACAATCCATTTGGCTGTCTGTCCCTGAGAAGTTTCAAAGAAAGAAAGAAGCATTGTAGCCAGTGGGCACAAATTCAGTTCTGGTTCCTGGTATGTTGGGAAAAAGTAATTGTTGGTCCTCCACATCAAACATCTCAGGAAGAATTGCTATACTGTACTATAGTGCACTATGCTATATTGTGTGTGTATGTGCCTTCAAATGAATTTCATAGGATTTTCTTAGGCAGGTAAGTCTGCTTTGGAGGTTTTTAAACAGAGGCTGGATGATCATCTGTCAGGAGTGCTTTGATTGTGTATTTCTGCATGGAAGGACTGGATAGCCCTTGTGGTCTCTCCTAACTCTATGATCCCATGAATACTCAGAGGTGGTTTTGCCACTTTCTTTCTCTGAAATAGAGCCTACAGCACCTAGTATTTGTTGGTGTTCTGTCATCCAAGTAGTAACCAGGGTTGACCCTACTTAGCTTCCAAGATCACCTTTAGGTTATTTATAATATACTATACCAGAGTTTAGAAAGTTACCTTGTTTGGAATCCCCCAACCTGTATGGCCACTGGAAGTTTTTCAGAGCTCTATACTATACATAGCTCCAGTGGTGCTCCTGCTTCCTTTCTGGATTGTCACAAATCCAAGGCACTCTGCCAGAAGGACTGAAGGCTTTGGGGGAAAGACCAGTTAATTCATGCTGAATCTGTCAGGCAAAACGATGACCATAAATCAAAACTGGATCTATCGCTAAATATTCTAAATTGTATATTTATGGAGGTGGAAAAATCTATATAATAGGTTGACTTACATAAGGGTAATTCTTTTCCAGACTTCCCTCTGGTTCCATCACATTTTGTGTCATTTGGGAAGGAGTAGAGTTGAAAATATTCTATTGTAGGGATGGGAGAAATTGGTCAAAGAAAAAAAGAACAAGAGGATGCAGGGAAGAGGGTGTGAATAAAATGCTTAAACTACAGATATGGGAAATCCTTCTTGAGAAATGAAAACTGTAAACTTTCCACAGACTTTGGTATTTTCTAGATACATAGATTAGCCCTTGGGGTGGCGGTGAGGATGTTAATGCTGATATACTAATTTATTAATGATTACCAAAATGACTGGCTTCATATGGGC
Organism: Cyclura pinguis; assembly: GCA_030412105.1. Lineage (NCBI taxonomy): Eukaryota > Metazoa > Chordata > Lepidosauria > Squamata > Iguanidae > Cyclura > Cyclura pinguis. The sequence goes on along the minus strand of CM059599.1, from coordinate 232,184,521 downwards.
TGGAGTAGTCCCTAATTCGTTATAGCTGAATGCTTTGGCCAAAATTGCGCAATTGTCAGAGAGGGTGACATTATGACTACCCAGTCTGAGTAAAGCCATAGCAACTGCAATGCTTGGCCACACCCAATGCTACGGTGGATACTTGGAGCACCCTGGGGAAGAGACAACCCCATAACACTGAAGGATGTATGAGAATTTTACTTTGTTTACTTTTGTTATGGAATCTCAAATGTTTGCAAAGTCCTCCATGAATCTGATGAAAATAAACCAAGATTTAAACAGTTCAGACTGGGAGAAAGCAAAACAGGCATTTTTGCTAAATCTATCAGGAGAACTTTGAGAGATTAGCTTTTTAAAGTCTGGTTTTAAATATGTGCATATTAAGTCCTATTAGTGATGCAGATATAGCATGGTCTTTGCTGTATCAGGGACAACTCTTCCAAGTTATGGCCACTGGTTATCAGCTATGTGATTTAGTATGAATCTGGCCTTGAATTTAGCTGTCCAAGGTACTGAACCCTCCCTGCTCCATAGTTGCAGCTCCTTTCGAGACCTCCTTTAAAATCTGCAGGAAAACCTAGAGTAGATTCACTGCGGCAGCGATTGTAGGAGCCACCAGTAGCCACTGGCTTTACTTACTGAATTATGTTAGTGGAGAACTGATCAACTTTTGTAAATTTCTTCATACATACTGTAGGAAAGAGCTTGAAATATAAGAAGTCTGAATATGAGAGAAAGTGAAGCTGATACAATTGGCCATCCCTACCTTTGAAGAGAGAGCCAGTATGGTGTAGAGAGCATTATAACCATGGGGATCAGGGCTCAATCCCCACTTAGCCATGGCAACTCACTGGGTGACCTTGGGTGCATCACAAGCTTTCAGCCCCAGAAAACCTCATGTTAAGTTTGCCTTAGGGTGGCTATAACTTGGAAATGACTTGAAGGCACACAGCGGCAGCAATAACTTTTGAAGATTTCACTGGTTTCCTTTTTGCATCCTGGGATCACAATGCTTATTTTGGGTGGTGGGGAGCTCATAGTGTTTCCAGTAGTAAATCAGTTTTGGCACCTGGTATTGCCATCAAAAAAGATTCTATGGAGAACTCTATCTCTCTGAAGACTTCTACTTTATTTGATCCAATCTTCTTTGATGTGCAGACTCACATCACAGCTATTATAAGAGTTACAGTTTGTAATATTTTGTAAATAATTGTTTGACAGGGTTCAGTATATGTAGGTTGCCTGCCATTCAATATGGAAATAATTCTAATAGTAAGAATTTGAGATCCTCATATTTTAGCAGATTTTCAACTGAGGTTTGTTTTCCATATTTAGAGATCAATTCTAAAAATATAGTGAAGACACAACCAATAGTTTACGCCTGATACATATGTTTATTGAGGAGTTTTTATAACAGTTCTTAAGCAGCTTGGTATAATTACTTAATCCTTCCTTCTCATAAACAATTATCACCCTCTCCCAATTAGCAAGTCAAGTTATAATCTGTAAAATCACTTGCATTAAAACAATCCGCATGCTATTGTTTTTTTTCCCCCCACACCGTCCCTTTTCAATTAAAGATGGTATCCCACACTGTTTCTTTCTTCTTTTTCAGACAAATTTCTGCTGAAATAACATCCCATCTTTGGTACTGTGGAAAGTGCCGTATGGGAAAACAGTGGGTTTGTGGAATTCTGCTTCATGGATGAAATTCAACTGAGAAACAGGGATGTGACTCTTCACTAAGCTTCTTCTTGAAGGTAGCAGTGCATAATTTCAGCAACATTTGTCCCTTTGTGAAAAAGACTTTGAAAACCACACAATTTTCGATGGCTACATTCAGTTCAGGACTTATTCTGTGCAAAATTTGCATGTGGTTGTTTTGTGAAGAAAACAGCATTTTTTCCATAGGAAACAACATTTTCTGTATGGAAAATTATATTTCAATGAAGAAACATTAATTCCTGCACAAAAAATACAGGTTTCCTCACAGAAAATGCTGCTTTGTATGCAAATCAGCCATGTGTAATTTTTGTGCCTACTAAATTCCAAATTGTGAAGATTCTTATTAGTCCAGGATTCTTCTCATTGGGGTTTCTCAATACTAAAAAAAAAATGTGTTTTTATGAACCACTTTTCAAATATTTTCAAATATTCTTTCCATCCCTACTCAAAAACAAATTGGTAAAATATTCCTCAGACAAGAACATCAGTCTCCAACATGTTTTAAATTTCTGGGTTCCTGTTCTTTGGAGGAAAAAAAAAAGGTGGGGGAGAACTTTGGGGAAAATAAAGAAAAAGGACTGGTTTATCGGCTTAAAAATAATTATGTGTTTCAGTGGGATTTGGTAACAGAATCATTGTCTAACTCCAGCAGAATCCAAGTGATACAGCTTGTCAACAAAATGCTCTGGGGCGTTTTCAGATATTCAGCTTTTTCAGCTGCAAGGTAATACAGGAGTTGAGTAATTTTGTCATCTCTCCATTACTTATTAAAACTTAACCATCTTCCCCAAGCGGGGACCTACCTCTCTTCTCCCGCCCCTGCCCCTGCCCCTCCTCCTCCTCCTCTTCCCCCAACTAAAGCCAAATAAGTCCCATTTTCGCTGTTTATAGTATTTCTCGGAAAACTCCTCTCACTCTGGGATGTAGCCTCCCATCTCTTAAACATGTCCCTTTTAAACTCAACACACATCAGTATCTGACTCCCCGCTCCTGCCAATATTCTGACCTTCAATAGAGAATAACAACAACTTCTGCTCACACAAGTCCTTCCTTTTCCTACCCTGAGCCACTTGCTTGTGTTCTTCAATGGTCCATTCATGCAAGGTTTTGGAGACTCAAATAGATCAGTCAAGAAAGAGAGCAGTCAAATAGGATTAAGGAGTCTTGATAACCTCTGTGACACATCTTGGATAACTGTTCCAGGAAAGCAGCACACTTCGCAAGATGAGACGTCAACACACAACTGCCTCCATCCCTCTCAGCAGTGAGTTTCCAATTACCATTATGGCCCTTTCTGCACTCTACCTGATCTCAGTGACATCCCATGGGGATCCTGGTACAGCTTCTCCCAGGAGGGAAGCACAACAGCAGCGCTCCCCTCTGCACTGGCTGCCTGCGATGGCCATGCCTCTTCTTTCTGCTGCTTAGCTGGGCACTGTCCCAGGCTATGCTGGGGCAGGAAGCATGGCCATTGCACTTTCTGACCCTCCGCAGCTTAGGTAAGTGTGGGAGGGCAGTGCAATTGCCAGTCATTGATGGGAAGAATCCATCAATTATTTGTGGTGTGATCACACTGCCTGGGGACAGGAGAATGATAGGACACAGACGATGTCATGCATAAGTGTTGTCTGGGACACATCCTTCTCCCATCCCCAATGCTGGATGACAACATCCTATGGAAAGACCCTATATGTCTTCTCCTGCTAGGGAACTTGATTTCATTTAGTATAGACAACAATTGATTTCAGCACTGACAGCCTGATTTGGTGTTGGTCTGGGGCCCAGGAGCTCCATATGCATATACAGATTGTACCTGCTAGCTAAACATTTACATCACTTTAACTACATCAAGGTACTTTCCTATGGAACACTGGAATTTGGGGGTGAGGAAGTACTTAAAATTCATTTGTTAGAGAGCTGTAGCACATTCACTGCAAACTATCTGGAAGAGATGTCTATTACCTCACCTTGCAAACCCCGCCCTGAGGAGTATTATTCTTTATATTAAATATAGTGTGCCATAGAGATCTACTAGAGGGACACATAGACAGCTGAGCTATGGGAAACAGATCAAAGGTCAATATTAGCATTGGTTCCTGTCACGTATCCTAGGTGAATCTCAGAAATGGTTCTCACAGACCATTTAAATGGACTTTCAGCAATAATAGCACCAACAGGAGACAAGAAGTCTCTGGGATCAAATTAACATTTCAAACAGCCAGGAATGTTACACCTTGGCATCCTCCGGAGCAATTTTTCAGGAACTACAAAGAGGTCTGGCTGTATATTCTTTATACTACAAAGCTGAAATCCATCTTCATAAAATTTGGCCATCTGGTCTTCCCAGGAAAGGGTCTGCCTCCTGTCGCACACTTTTCCCTCTAAGGCCTATTCTGCACTGGGCTATTAGAATGGTGCAGAGCGACCTCCAACAGAGGTCTTCTGCACCGTAGAGTGGACTGGGGCGGACTACTTTTTGTAGTTCCATACCTCAGTCCACTCCGGAGTGACCGGAACTGGTCGTGCGGCGTGTTTTTTAAAAACCTCTTTTTAGAGGTTGTTAAAAAGCACGGAGCGTGCAACCCCATGCCACTCCGTCGCCCGGCTCCGGAGCAGATCTGCGTGCCTGCAGATCTGCCGAGGGCGGGCTTCCGGCTGGCGAGCTTCTCCGGTTGGTGGAGAGCCTCCACCAACCAGAAGCCGCCATTTAGGAGGCCAGAGAAGTGCGGAGCGACAAGCTTGCACTCCTCCTCGTCGCGACGGACTTGCCTGGACAAAGTTAAAATCCGGTGAGTAGCGTGTTCCGTCGTCCCCCTCCACGTCTGGAAAGGGCCTAAGAGAGCCCCTTTCTGTATCACTCTTCGGAGCCCCCCAGAGAGAGAGAGAGAGATCACCACCCTGTGCATTTTTCTGAAGACCTCCCTTCAGTTACTGTACTGAGTAGGTGTCAACACATGTCTCCTGGATTTCTCGTCAGGTAGTATTACCCCAAACCCCTATGCCTCTCTTTATTTTCATCTCTTTTAAAATCTCTATAGCCCTTTGTATGCTTGTGTGAGTGAATGCAACAGTGTGCTTGTGTGGGTTTTGACATCTTTTCCAATAAAATACTGAAAGTTGAATAGTTAGCCTAATTCTCTGTGATCTGACTCTGTAAAGCTGAGCTCAAGATCCCTTGAATTACCCTGCTCTCTTTGCATTGCTACAGCAGTGCTTAGCTAATTTTCCCCACAAGTGATAATATTGACAAGCGTCAGGAATCCTCCTAAGGGACCCCTAGCAAGCAGGGTAATAAGTCTGAGTAACTCACCAGTCAGAAAATAATCCCAGGATTCCCTAGAGTAGAGCCAGGACAGTTAAAATGGCCTCAGAGTTCTATAACTGCATAGTACAAAAACACTCACAGATTCATAACACCTCTCATCACTCCCTCCATTATCCCCTTTGCTTCCCACACACTTCACTGAAGTATTCTGTCTTACCAATTTCATGTAAACTACAGCATTGGGAACAGAGCAGCAATGAACTCTTTTCTCAGAGAGCCCTAAAGCTGGCGGATAGTATGTACCATAAGACACTCTGCCCACCTACACTCACAGGGCAGCTCTCCTGAGATGTCTGCCTAGGGTGGTCTCTTAATGTAGTTTGTAGTTTAAACTTGGTCCCTTGGGAGGAAACTTCAGTGGTTCCAGGTGCCAATGTTCTGCCCTTGTGACCCTCCAAAGACCCCATAAATTACCAAAAAAAAAAAAAAAGAAAAGAAAAGAAAAGAAAAGAAAAGGAGAAATGAACCCCAGAAAATCTGGGACTCCATTTTTAGTTCTTAGAAATGGATACAGTTGGCCCTCCACATTTGCAGGTTTCACTTTCATTGATCTGACTATTTGTGAGTTTCTCTAACCCCTGCCTCCCACCATGCCTCTTTTCCAGGGGAAACTTCCCTTTTGGCAGCTCTTTTCAGGCTGTGCAGCTCTTTAGAAACCTGCCTTGGATCATCTTCCTCTTCCACCAGGCACTGCCTGGACAGCTAAGGACAGCTCACAGCCCAATTTCTCAACACCACAAATCATCTCGTGATTCCCCACCCAAAACTCAAGGAAGAAGGGTGTGAGAAAGGGAGTACAGGACCACCAAGCCAACCCCCCCCCCTTTCCTTCTCCTTTCCCTAACCTGGTTTCAACTCTATGTGTCCATTCTTCTCTCCATGCCTCAATCTCTTATCCCTCCTCCCACATATTATGATATTTGCAATTTTCCCACTTTTGTGGCAGTCCTGCACCTGACGAATATGGAGGGCTGACTACAATTTCAGATGTCAAGCAGTTGGAGGTGTGGCACAGCAGCTATTCAAACTGTGAATCAGAACTTGCAAGAGAGGAAATTTGTCCAAAAAACAAGCAAACAGGAAGAGTGGGAGTCCAGGGAAGTTGGGCATACCAGGAGTCAGAAAAACAAGTTCACAGAGCTCCCTGTGGCTGCACTTTGCTCACTCCTGATATAGATAATATTGAATTAGGAAGAGGAGTGGTCTGACTAGTAAGGCAGCTTCCGCTGACCTAGATGGAAAGTGTGGGAGCTAAGCCAAATGAGAAGACTGGACTGGGAGCCTGAACACTTGGAAGGCAAATTAAATGAAACCAACAGTAGAAGGAAAGAATCTTGAGTTTCTGCAACTGCAGCTCTTTCTCACTACAGAGTTATAAGAACTATGATCCCACTTTAACTGCTCTGGCTGTGTTCTAGGGAATCCTAGGTTTTGCAAGTTGATCAAACACACCACAGCTCTCTGGCTGAGAATTCTAAATGCCCTTCCCTAAACAGGAAATCTCAGGATTCCACAGGATGTTACCATGGCAGCTAAAGTGGAATCGTAATGCTATAACTGTGTAGTGAGAAGGGGCTCCTAGTTGTCAAGAAACTGGCTTGGAGGTCTGTATTCAGTTTGCTTTTGAGAAAGAACAATACTTTATCCCCACAATGGCACCGCCTTTCCACAGTCATTAATCAGAATGGAGATTGCAGTGAAAAAAATCAGAAGAAGAGTAGAGTTGGAAGGGCATCTATGAAGGAACTAGATAAGATCCTGAAGTGTCAAGATATATCATTGCATACTAAAGTAAGAATGGCCCATGTCACCATATTTGCAATTTCTATGTTTGCTTGTGAAAGCTGGGCAGTGAAGAAGGTGGATAGGAAGAAGATCAACTCCTTTGAAATGTGGTGCTAGAGAAGAGTTCTGTGAATGCCATGGACTGCTAAAAAGACAAATGAATGGGTCCTAGAGCAAATCAAGCCTGAACAGCTCCTAGAAACCAAGATGACTAAACTGGGGCTGTTGTCCCTTGGCCATATCATGAGAAGATATGACTCACTAGAAAAGACAATGCTTGGTAAGGTAGAAGGCAGCAGGAAAAGAGGAAGAGCACATTACAGATGGATTGATTCAATCAAGGAAGACATGGCTGTAGGTCTGTAAGACCTGAGCAGGACTGTTGATGATACAGTGAGTTGGAGGAGTCTCGTTCATAGGGTTGCCATAACTTGAATTCAATTTAATGGCAGTTAATAACAATACTTAAAAGTGCAGCACAGGCGGTGTGTGGTTGATTCTCCTCCCTTCCCCAGATCACATCATTTGTGGGTTCTTCTTCTTACTTCTTCTTCCTCTTCCTCCTCATCTTCTTTTGTTATAATATATCTATGTACTATAAGTCTGCTGTATACAATGGTAAGGAGAAACAGTATGCAGGATTGTAAATTGAGCATTTGTATTGTTCAGCAGCTTTTTTTTGTCAATGGTTCAACTGTCTGTATGAGCAAAATGTCTTACAGATAATTTCGTGGTCCTGCATGTAATGGAATGAGTTATGCTTCTTCTGACTTCAGCATCAATTCTGACTGTGAATACTTGGGTGAGGGATTATGTCTGCAATTTTCTGTTTGCTCCATCATCTCCTTGATGTGATAATAAGCCCATGTGTTAAGCTAGAATAAAAGCAATTTTCTCTTGATGATATTCCACCCCCTAGTTCTTCCCGCCTGAAATGGCATTGTTGCATATACATCTTAATTTATGTTTTAAGTACACAAGGGATAGTGTTAGTCTTTGGCAAAGATGATTTATGTGAAAATTCCTACTGACTTACTGCATTGGTTTTCTGCACTGCTGTTATCAGTGACTGATTCCTGAAATGGAATTGAAGTTACACTGGAATCTGAAGAATCACACTTTAACCAGTCAAGCTTGATTTGATGTGTTTATGGTAATTTGTCCCTTCTATCCAAACTTTAAGATAATCATTTTTTTTAAAAAAAAAGCAATTAATAACATGAACATTTTTTCTCAAATTAATCTGCTAGCCCATTAATGAGCTACTCTATAAATTACTTTTCCAATTTTTTAAATAATACAAATATGGCCAAAATTGCCCCAAATGTTTTAGGAGTAACAAATGTTGTTGTGGCGGTGGTGTGCCTTCAAGTAATTTCCAACTTATGGCAACCCTAAGACAGGCCTATCAAGGGAGTTTCTCAGCAAGGTATGTTCAAGGGTGGGGTTACCTTTGTCTCTCTCTGAGGCTGAGAGAATGTGACTTGCCAAAGGTCATCCAATGGGTTTGCATGGCTGAGTAGGGATTCGAACCCTGGTCTCCAGGGTTATAGTCCAACACTCAAACCAGTACACTAGTGTTACTCATTACTGAAAAAGTAACAGTGTTAATAGTTGTCACATATTTTAAAAGGTGTTTTTGCCCTCTTATTACCATTCAAAGTAACACATTCCAAGTAAATTTCTTATATATATCACATAATTTCTAATCTCTGAAGAAAACAGATGAGTTCATTTAAAAAACAAACAAAAACTAACATTCCTTTTCTGGAAGGATAAACTCCTGCCCCCAAACAGACAGTGGATTCCAAAAATCTTTACCAACATGTGTCCAAGCGATCATTAGATTGCGCTGTCTCTCATGGACAGATCAGTTTCCAGAGACAATATGGATTATAACTTTTTACATCACTGAAACAAATTATTAAACTGAAAATCAATCTGGCTAGAAGACAGAGAAATGCTTCGCCATACAACTGCGTAAAATGCGAATTGTAGGATGCCTGTACAGCAAACAGTAGTCTGGGAGCTGGAGTTTAATGGGCAAAAGTCTTGTGGAAAAAGCCCCTCTCCAGCACTTCAGGCCTGATGTGAATTTTCTCTTTTTCCAATATGGTTATTGTTAAATTTTAAAAATCAAGGAAAAGCCTGTTGTCCCAAAGTATTTTATAGTCTGAGGCAAAGGACAAGATGGTATCTTTATTCTATCTACAGAAGCTGGAAGGACAAGCACTTAAATCTTTTTATAATATCAACAGGATACTATTCTCCACCTCATCTGGTTGCATGACTATAGTTTAGGAGGTACAAGACAGGCAGTGAGGCAAGTGTGTGTGAATGCGCAAGTGCATGCACACACAGACAAACCACAGACACAAACAGTTCAGCCCAATTTAGTAAGAGAACCATCGAAATGCAAGATGCATTGCTCTTCCAAGCCCAAGTGAATCAGCTGGACACATCTCTTCAAGTCGATGTGGTGGAATGGATGTATATCTCCAATCTGGGCCCATAAATTGTTATGCACAGCTAGTTGCACATGACAAAAATAGGATTGTGGGCATTTTGTGTTGATTCTGCTCTTTTCTTGCTACTAATGAATTTCTCCTGAGATTCTCCCAAGAGGAATTGGACTGTGTGAGATAGTGGAAGGTTATAAATGAGTTTGTGGTAATGGCGAGCACCTCTTAGCAGTTCTTCTGTTTTCACTTAGAAAGGGTTTTGTTTTTAACATGATAGGTGCTCAGCATTCTCATTTGTATAATTCTTCCAGGCGGGACTGTATTGTCATGTATCGTCTGGGAGATCGACCTCTCTCTTCATGTTATGAATTTATTAAGTACTCGGGGAAAGGTACTCAGCGCTATAAAGGATTCCGTTTGTAACTTTGCAGCCCACAGGCAAGACAGAGTTCCTCTCAGAGAAAGAATGGATGTGCCGTGTAGCTCTCCAATAAAATAAATTTCGTAGCTGGCAGGCTGTAAAGTGCTCAGGCATCATGAAAGCTATTTCGCAGGATTAAGAATTATTTCTTGAATAGCCTGCACAAACAACAGTAGTTCCAGTCTGAGGCACTTCATATGTTTCGGAGAGAGTCCTAAAGTATAAAAATGAGGCTGGAGAAAACTGGAATCCCTGAGCTGTGATACTGGCTCTCTTAGCCAAAGGCAAAGCAAAGCAAAGGAACAAACTATCCTCTTCTCCCTCTGCCCCTTTGCTTTGCAAACCACAAAGGGTTAATATGCTTCCTTCACAATTTATATTCTTTCTAGCTTTGGACTGGCTAAAATGAGACTTTATCTGCCAGCGATTGTGACCACTCACTCTACTTCCTCTTTGTTCTCCAGTCCAATTTTCCTTTAGCACAGCTGCTTAGACATGCCCGTTTTCCTGCTTCATAGCCTGACCTTTAAGGTGCGTGAGCGCATTTTCCTCCATTGTGGTTTAGCTGGTTTTGTTTTGGTTTTGAAGAGGAGAAACAGAGGGAGAGAAGTTGGAGAGGAAAAGTTAGAGAGGAAAAGTGGGAGAGGAAAGAAATGACAGTGAAATGTACATTGAAAAAGCAAAGGACCATAGGTTGAAAGTTAACCTAAAACATCACGTCAATAGAAAACTGCGTCTCAGGTTGGAAAGTGTTGAAAATAAACACTTTTTCACCACATCCAGGCCACTGTAAATGTTGACACTGGTAGCGTTAGCAGCTGAACTAATCATTCTTTCACCGATCTCTATGTTTTTTTTTTAATCATTTCTTTGGAAGAAAGCCAAGAACCCCAGTCCCTCTGTTTCCAAAGCTGAGAGGTGCTTATGGATCCCATATGCAGTTGAGCCAGCACATGCCCTGCAGTAAAGAAAGGCACTGGATGGCTTAGGAATCCCCAAGGTTTACAGACATTACAACACACACAGTTGGGAGTGAGAGGAACATGACAGAGGGATGGAGAAACATTTCAGCATAGCTCAACAAGAACTGAGGCCCTTTCCACATGTGGGGGGGGGGACGGGCGAAAACGCCCAAAAACGGAGCTTACCGGCAGCCGGGTAAGTCCGTCGCTACGTGGAGCAGCGCAAGCTCGCTGCTCCGCAGTCCTCCGGCGTCCCAAATGGCGGCTTCCGGTTGGTGGAGGCTCTCCACCAACCGGAGAAGCTCGCCAGCTGGAAGCCCGCCCCCGGCAGATCTGCAGGCACGCACTCGCGCGCGCCTGCAAATCCGCTTCGGAGCCCGGCGACGGAGCGGCGCGGGGCTGCGCGCTCCGTGCTTTTTAAAAACCTCGAAAAAGAGGTTTTTAAAAAACATGCAGCGTGGCCAGTCCCGGCCGCTCCTGAGTGGATTCTGGTGTGGAACTACGAAAAGTAGTCCACGCCGGTCCACTCTACGGTGTAGACGACCTCCGTGAGAGGTCGCTCTGCACCATTTCAGAAGCCCGGTATGGAAATGGCCTGAGTTTGCTTAGTGAAATGCCAGGTGATTGTTGGAAGAAACAATGAAAAATTGGGTGGGGCATTGAATTGAGTTTACTGAGGAGGGCATAGATGAGTGTCAGAATCACTGAAAAGGATCATTCCATGCTTCAACTCTTTTGTTGCAGTCCCTAATAACAACTCTCATTTTCACCACAGTATTAAAGCTTAACTGTGGGCTGTACTGCCTCACATTAGAAATAGGCACTTACATGGGGCCTTTCCCCCCATACTGTTATTATCTCACTTTCAACATCCTGTGGAATTCTGGGGTTTGTAGTTTGTGAGGCCAAAGAGCTCCCTGGCTGAGAATTCTAAATGCCCCTCCCTAAAGTGCAAACCCCAGGATTCCATAGCATGTTGAAAGTGGAATAACAGTGTAGTGCAGAAAGGCCCATGGCTAAAGCCTCATTCATACAAAGTGATCTATGCACATAAGCAAGCTAGCGTATTAGGAAGAACAGCTCTTCAGTGTACTGTCCTGGGAATGTTTTTTGTAAAGGTAGAGAGTGTTTTATTATTTAAGTTCCCAACTGTAGTCCAAAGTGGTGCAATCTCACCAGCCAAAGATTACCAGTTCACTGAGAGCTAGGCTAGATAGATAGATAGATAGATAGATAGATAGATAGATAGATAACTTTGATCAGTCGCCGTAGGGATAGGAGAGCGATTGGGGTGGTTTGCCCTGGCAGCAATGTTTTTAGGGGTGTCCTGGCTCGTAG